>QANZ01017409.1:50120-83203 GCA_003254925.1 Chamaecrista fasciculata
AAAAAAAAAAAAAAAAAAAAAAAAAAAAAAAAAAAAAAAAAAAAAGAGCCACGTCGACTCTCGAGTATGTGACGTTTAATGTATCTCTCTCTAGGTGAAGAAAGTAGACAGAATTCCACTTTTGTCCTCTCTTGAAATACAGAGGACTTGACCTAAACGTTTTGAAACATGATGGGTATTTCTATAATTTTACTGTACAGCTTTCTTCCAAGACGAGAAGAAGTCGGTTGTGTACTGTTGCGTCGTTCTATTGTCTCTCTTGTTTTCCCTCGTTTTTGTGCTTTGCCTTTTGGCTCTCGTTTTTCCATCGTCGCAAATGGCACCGATTACTCGAAGAAGTACATTCCCGAAGGTTATCATTGAGAGAGACGCCGATTCTGAAGAGAGTTCATCCGACGACGAAGAAGAAGTAGAAGATGAAGGGGAAGACTCTGAAACATTGGAGGAAGAAGAAGAGAATAGGGTTGCGGATAGTGGAAATGCTGAGAAAATTGAAGTAGGTTTGGACACTAAGAGGAAAGGGAAAGCACCTATCACTATTAGTCTCAAGAAAGTTTGCAAGGTTAGTACTGTACTACTGTGCAGTCTGTAGTTAAAAAGTTCCTTTTCCTTTTTTGCCATCTTGTCGGTTTGTTATACTTGTTTCATGGTTGCTGCTGTAAATTATTTGTGGGTTTTAATGTTAATAATGTTTTAGGTATGCAAGAAGCCTGGACATGAAGCAGGATTCAAGGGGGCTACCTATATTGATTGCCCTATGAAACCTTGCTTCCTGTGCAAAATGCCCGGTAACTATAAAATTTTCTTCTTTTTTTTTTTTACAAGTAAATGTTGCATACCGATATTTTATTTGTGTTTTGTGGGGGAGTTGTTCATTCCTTATTTATCTTTTTGATTGAAATGCCATGTTAATTTTTTTCCAAGGGTCAAGATGTCTTTTTTTCATACTCTATTGTTAGGAGTAACTTCAAGTTGGCTAGTGTCTGGAGACTCTAACTAGTTGTGTTTCTTGAATTGAAGGACATACGACAATGACTTGCCCGTATCGAGTGACTACTGAATATGGAGTTATACCTGCTCCACGCCGAAATACATGTAAATCTCTTGAATATGTGTTTGAACGTCAGCTTAGATCATCAATTCCTCCAGTAAGCCTAACTTAACCGTTTTTTACTTTGGTTGTGAATTTAATTCCATTTATTTATTTTTCGTTGCAGCATTTCTGCAGTTGGGACCTTTTCACATGTTTACATATTGAATTAACCCCAGATGATTTTATAATCAGCTTCTGGTGACATTCAATCATACGCTTTGGATGTACTAAATGAAATTGTTCTGCCCTTTGGTAGTTGCTCTGTTTATTAAATATATTGAAGCAAGAGATCCTAGATGTGTTGTTAATCCAGTGTACTCAAGCCCCGCCCCCCTCCTGCCCATCTGAAAAGAACTTTCTTTTACATTCTTTGCATTTGTGTTTGCCATCAAACCACTTAAATCCTGGCATGCAATGCTAATAAGTTGGGCCTCCTTAGACTAGTTGGGACTATTGCAATAAGTTATTCAGCCCTTCGACTAGTTATAAGTTTACAAAGTTATAACTGAGCTAAAGAAAACTTATCTTTCTAAGTTTTATTTAGTGATCCCCCGTGTAGATATGGTTCTCCTTAAATCGTTGTTGGATTTCATTGGAAGAAAGTATAACCTCTTAATATTACACACAAAATAATATTTTGGGATATCTATGGAATGTTATGTTATGCAATGATTGCAATCACCTCTTCTTGATAATATTCTACTTTCTTCTCTTATTATTGTTATTATTATTACAGGATTGATAGATTTTTACATTGTGGAGATGAATCATTGTTTCTTGCCTATTCTTTCATATCCTTTTTAGTCTGTTGATTCTTTGTAGAGCTTCATAGCTGCAATGTTTGTGACTTCTCTTTGTTTCTTAGCATTTTATTCCTTTAAGGAATATGGAGCGTAGGGTTAAGAAAAACCTATTGTGATGAATTGCTTTTATTTTCCTTATGTGCTGTAGATCAAACCCAAATATGTGATCCCAGACCAAGTAAGTTGTGCTGTTATCAGATATCACAGTAGAAGGGTAACTAGCTTGGAGTTCCACCCCACAAAGAATAGCATCCTCTTATCTGGAGATAAGGTCATACATTCATTAACAATATGTTAAATGTCGTTGAATCAGTTGGGTTTGATGTTTAAGAGCCACTAATTAATTCCTTCCTGTTTTGAGGTTAAAAGAAAGGACAAGTTGGAGTCTGGGATTTTGAAAAGGTGCATGAGAGAGTGGTCTATGGGAATATACATTCTTGCATAGTAAATAACATGAGGTAGGTTATTTTGATCGAACCTTGTGTTTTTTGTGCAAAAATCTTTCCATTTATTAGTTGTGAAGGATAATCGAAGAAGGACAATTTTGTAGGTTTAACCCTACAAATGATTGTATGGTCTACTCTGCATCCTCAGATGGAACCATTAGTTGTACTGACTTGGAGACTGGAATATCACAATCTCCCATGAACCTTAACCCTCAAGGATGGCAGGTGACATGTTTCTCTTTTGCTCTTTTCTTCCAATGTTTTCTAACCTACTGCTCTGCAGAATCTTGACTGCTTGGAAACGCCCAAGGTCCGAATGTCAGGGTCTCTAATTATGAATTGTAATATCAATTAAATGTGGCTGATTTTCTTAAGTAAAGATCTAGCTCTGTGTTTGGGCTCATTTGTTTTGCTCTTGGTGAGTAATAGGATGGTTGGAGGTGAGAAATTTGCCTTAACTTTTGGGGAATATGTGGTGACAAATAGGAGAATAATAGGAAACAATATTCATTGAAGTTGTCTGTTAAACTGTGCTTTAAAAAATAAAAAAGAGTAAAAAAAGAAACTTACTTTTATATGTTTTGATTAGGGTCCAAGCCGCTGGAAAATGCTCTATGGCATGGATGTCAACTCTGAGAGAGGTCTTGTGCTTGTTGCCGATAACTTTGGTTTTCTTCACTTGTAAGTAACATTTTTGTTACTCTTCTTTTTCTTCACAAATTATGTTGGATGTAAAGTGACACATAAGGGTACAAGTCAGTAGCTGGGTATCACAAAATAAAGTTACAAATAAGAACAGCAATTTCATAACGCTTAGCTAATTTTTATACCTTGTGGCTAGTAGCTAGCACTGTCAGTGAATTGCCTCATAATTTTTCTGCTTAAAAAGCTTGTTACACTCCAATATAGTGTCAGTTAACAAGTTGGTATATCTGTGTCTTTTGCAAAGGGAACCATTATATAAGTTAAAACATACACAATCTACTATATTTCTCTCTCTTTCAAAGTTGCTTATATAGCCATGAATTTTGATTCATGAATTGATAAAATTTGGCTGCCCTATAATTTTCTACTTATTTTTTCTTGTTCTTGGTTCTTTTCATTGCTCTGTGGTTGAATTGTCTCTGGATTTAGTAGGGACTTCCCATTCTAGCTGAGAGTACTCTGTCAGTCTGTTTCTTGATTTTATTAGTTACTTAACCAGTTAAAAGTTTTAAAGAATGTTAGTTGTTTACAGCTAATCTTATTTTGTTCAGGATAAGGGAATTGAAAGAATGATGTATAAAGTTTTATTTTCTGGAATTGTGGTATTTACTTGATTATTGTATTAAAAGTTGTAGCCTCTAATTGTACCATGCTATATATATCTGAAACAAGTTAGCTGAGCAAATATTTCTAACCTCTTCACTCTTCTGGCATTTATAGGGTTGATATTCGCTCCAATCACATGACTTGCAAGGCAATTTTGATCCATAAGAAAGGTAGCAAAGTTGTTGGTCTTCATTGCAATCCAGTACAACCTGATCTCCTTTTGAGTTGTGGAAATGATCATTTTGTGAGTTAACTTTTTTTTTTTTTTTCCTTTTGAAACTACTGTTAGTTGCACATACATCTATTGAGCTAATATTTGGGTTTTTGCCCCCTTTTGTTTTTCCCTGATACCATGAAAACAGGAAAATATTATTGAGTTCTTTCATGCTACAAATTGTTTAGAATCAATTTTAGAAACATCCAATCTTTCAGACTGGATATGCACTACTAAATATATAATGGTTTTCTTTTCAGGCTCGTATTTGGGATATGCGTCGAATGGAGGCTGGGTCATCTATTTATGACCTTTCACATCGACGTGTTGTTAACTCTGCATATTTCTCTCCAGTTTCTGGGACTAAAATCCTTACAACATCACAGGACAACCGTCTTCGGATATGGGATTCTATATTTGGCAATATGGATTCACCAAGCCGAGAAATTGTACACAGTCATGATTTCAATCGGCATTTGACCCCTTTTAAAGCTGAATGGGATCCAAAGGTTTTCTTCACCCCCCCCCNCCCCCCCCCCCCTGGTGTAAATAATTTTTTTCACAAGTTTTTGGGACCATAGATTTCATTTGATTGCAGGATCCATCAGAATCCCTTGCTGTGGTTGGTCGTTATATAAGTGAAAATTATAATGGAGCTGCTCTGCATCCTATTGATTTCATAGATACCAGTACAGGGCAATTGCTAGCTGAGGTCATGGACCCTAATATCACAACTATCAGTCCTGTGAACAAGCTCCATCCTCGTGATGACATCCTAGCATCTGGAAGCTCTAGGTTTGTATCCATTTGAAAGTACTGCCAATTTTATTTTAATGTACTGGATAATAGGTCTCATGATTTATTTGCAAATGTCCATGAGTCATGACAAGGAAACCGGGTAATGAAGCTTTCTGGCTGATGAGATTCAACGTGTCCAGTCCTTATAGAGGCCTATAGGCTCTTTTTGTGGTTTCATGAAAGATAGTAAAAATGTTTCATCGTGGATAATTGTGGTGTAGTTCAAAGTTGATTTTTTTTATCTGATATGGAAGCCAAATTGCATGTTGTCTTATGTGCGCAAATGATCCAGTATTAGGAAGATCAACTTGATTCTCTTGACTAATTTTGTCAATTTTTAGTTTTTTCCTTTCTTTTCTTTTTGGTAAATCAGTCTATGGTGGTTAGTTAGCATTACCTTAAATTAACCCTGGTATTATTTGATTCTTGGACTGGCATGGCTTACATGTGTAGATCACTATTCATTTGGAGGCCTAAGGAGAAGTCTGAAGCTGTAGAGGAGAAGGATGAAAGGAAGATTGTGATATGCGGAAAAGCTAATGAGAAGAAGCGAGGTCGGAAACATGGTGATGATAAAGATGACTCTGATGATGAAACATTTATATCCAAACTCAAGAATTCTAAGTCAAAGAAGTCCCTCAGTAGAAAATAGATCGTGGAAGCATGCTATTCACTCGAGCAGAAGATGATTGATTCCCTGTTCTTTTTTGAAGGTTTCTTTTCACCTTGTAATTTTGTATAGATGGCCAAAATTTCCTCCCAATTTTGTTGTTTTGGGTTTGATAGGTACACCATGAATCCATGATCATGTAGTGACTGGTCGTGAGGTTGTTTTTCTGTTGTGTCTTCTTGGATAGAAGATTGTATTTATTTTGGTGCCATTTTTGAAACTTGAATGTTGGGAGAAGTATAGCGTTGAAGCTTTTTGTATTGTCATAAACCTTTTCCGTATTATATTCAGGAAGTCTTTTTCCCTTTAATATGTATTTTCTGAATTGATTGTAAAAAAGCTTTTGTCACATTGACATCTTTTAGCGACTACCACTTCTATCTCACAGACCTACCCCCCCACACCTGTAATCAACATTGACAACAGTTGAGAGATGTATTTATGAGTTTTTGTTATTATTTTTTTTTCTGCTCCAAGTCCAACTAGGCACGCCAAATTTGGGTAAGACTAAGGCAAAATTTGATAACTAACCCTGAAGCAGTTGTGAACAGCTCACATCATTCATGTAAGAGGCAGTTGGTTAACTCGCATGGTCGTTGATGTATTCACTTGTTTAAATAATAATAATTGTCTCATTTGCATTTGACATTACCTGTACGTTCTCCTAAATTAATCTATGGAATTGCTACCTCCGAGCTTTCATCTGAAGTGACCTTTAGTTTCTACGTTTTAATTTGAACGGCACATGAAATTTGCTTTAACCACAAAACATGGGAATGTACAATTTGTTGTTCAAGTATTTGGCTTATTTTTACTAACTTACAAAATATAATTATTTCAATCTGATGTTACAATCATGAAATAGTATATATAAATATAAGATTTTTTTTTAAAAAAAAAAAGTAAAAATGATTAAACTAGAATTGAAAGTGAGGATGAATGTGTTGGGGTGGGGCCAAGTGGGAAGCAAAGCATGTGTAATGTGTTAATAGGAAAACATGGAGAAGACAAAAAGAGGGGTTGTAGATTGTAGATGTAGGCATAATTATAATTTATAAGCACTAATGTACAAAAGAAAAAAGCCTTTTTGCATTATTTTAATGCCCTTGATTCCATCCATCTCCATACACTTCATACTTCACTTATTTAACTAACCTCAATAAAATATGGGTGGTCAACCATCACATGCAAACCCCTTTCTTCACCCTAATTTGTGCTCCTCCATACACTTTCTCATTCAAACCAACTAAACTCTTTTTGGAATTCCAAAAATTCTTTTCACTATTATTTAATGTATTATACTTAACAATTAACTCCTTATATATTAGTTATTATGTAACCCCTTTTAGACTACTATCTATAGCCCTTCAAAATGATGAAATATTTTTTTTTATTCCTTTTCTGTCATTTATTTTCTAAGGATTATTATGGTTCTAATAAGTAAATAAAAGGAATACATGTACTGTATTTGTTTCACTAAACTATAAATCTATAATGCTTAAATGCATTTCTAATCATTCTGATTTAATTTAAGTCTCAATTAACCATTAATTATTACTTATGTTATTCATTTGCCTAACACTATCGATTGTCTCACAAAATTGGTATTAAAGTATAGCTGGCATGCAGGTTAGATCTTTTTGAGAAACAATAACTTATTGTTTTGCCATTAATTATTTAGAAAAGGAAAATTAATTGGGAAAAACTTATTGATAAATTTAACTAAGATGCTACACTTTAGAAGACTAAACTAAGAATAAAATTCACAATTTACCCTTTAGAGAAAAAAAAAGGAGAGAGCAAACATGCTAGACCAAATAAATGTTTTTTCAATAAAATTAGAAGACGAAGAATGTAATTGACTATACAAATTTTTCCTAGGGAATTAATCTCTCATCTCTCATGCAATCAATCCAATACAAAATAGAATTCAAAGTCTTGTGCCTTGCCACAAAGCCATGACCATCAACTTTTTCTCGACTTCCCAATAGCTTCAAAGGGAATCTAAACAAAGCATCTAGAAACTCCCAATTAACCATATCTTCCATTTTGGTTCTCACTAATCCATTCTTCACCACAATCTCTTCCCATACTTGCTTCTTCTTCTCATCCCCCATTTCTATTGAATACCAAAATTCCTCCACAAACATCACTTCAGGCACTTCAACTTCAAATTTCTTCCCCAGAACAGACCAAATCTCCTTCCATGTGAAATGTAAGCCATTGATTGCATTGAAAGCTTGTCCTTTTGTGGAACAAACTATGTCTTTTTTTGTTGCTGCCCAAATGTGTTGTTCTGCTACTAATCTAGCATCTGACCCATCAATGTATGCTTCTTCCCAACACTTTCTTGTGCCCCCAAATACAAAAGGGAGCTTAAGGTGTTTGCATAAAGTCCCATAAACACATAGGCTTCCCATGAAGTTGTAAAACGATCTAACTGAACTTCCCAATAGTAAACCTGGTCTATGCACTGACCAAGACACCTTACCATTGAGTTTCTCCATTAGTAAATCCTCTAAGGCGTAATAGAAATTCAAGGATTTGCTTGTCATAATTCGTGGGAATTCTTCATGGTAATACTGGAGTTTTTTTTCTTCATGAAAAGGGGCTTGAAGTGAGATATAGTGCTTTGTCCCTGTCTGTAAAGAAACGTGCTTGAGGTTCTTGGCTACAGAAAGAATGGAATTTAAGGCATTGGACATCATGGTTTTGTTCTGCTCACGACTTTCATGTGTGTCTAGTGGGAATTGGCTTGCCCATGTGACCCAAAACACATGGGTCACATCATGTAGTGATGAAAGCTTCTTGTGGGTTTCTGAAGGGTTAAGCAAATCACAAGATATGAAATGATAAAGATTAGAGCTTTTCTTCATGGTAGGGGGTGATGATGTTGAAAATGGTATCTCTGGATTTCTAGCGATGCCATAGATTTTCCATGATGATTCTGAAGAAATAAGCCTCCTTGCGATCTCTCTCCCAACTAGTCCAGTCACGCCAAATATGATGGCGACATTGTTGGCCTCCTCTGAAGCTGCCATTGACATCTGCAAATTCTTCATGCTCTCTGTCTCAGATAGAACCAAAAGGAAATTGATCAGAAATAAAAAATAAAGAAAGAAATATAGGCAAAGGTGAGGAAGTTTAACTCTGAAAATGGTTTAACATCTGCAAAGTTGTTCATGATCTGCCTGAAACTGAACCAAATTTATAGGTAACAAAATGGGTTTAAAATATGTAAAATAAATGTGAAGTTCTGTTGGTATGTGAATGTGATAACGAGGACCAACTAGCTAGTGGTATTGGTCTGCTTTTGAGGTAGTATTTGAGGGTAGGCTGAGGCTGGCATAGTTGTAACTTGTAAGCTTGCGGTTTCAAGTTGAAATTTCCAAGTAAGACAGATGCTGATTGCCATCAAGATAAGGAACATCAAAGTGTTATTTTAATAGGGCCTTAGAAGAAGATGGTTACAAATATGTACTTTATGATTGAATATAGTTATTTCTATATATAGCTCCAACTTGGTTTCTTTATAGAGGCATTCATTCATTAAGATTCAAGAGTCTCTTGTTTGAGTCCCACGCTCTACCCGGCAGCCTGTGTTCTTGGCCGTTGCATGCTGGCAATGTGGTTGCAACCAAATTAAAAATACCTTTTTTAAATTGTTTTCAATTTTTAAGTCCAAAGTTCTTAATGTTGTAGGAGTAGTAGGACATATCATTGCAATGCATATAGTATATACCCGTTTAAAATATAAGCATTTACAACTGTGACCTACTTTAAGTATCAAAGTCCTAATTGGTGGTTTCATTTTAGTGATCTAAGTTTCATACAAGTATAACTATATGTTTCACTTTACACCATAATTCAATTATCATGTTTCTTCAGGTATTTTAAGAGGTTTAGACTGTCTTTGAATCCTCGTGTACAAAGTTTAAATCTTTCCTTCAACTGAGAAATAATTTTACTCGGTGATGATCATTCTTAGAGAAATTATTTGTGTTAATGGCTAAGTTTTTTTTTTTTGATACACATGTTAATGGCTAAGTTAATAGTTGTGTAAGGTCAGAAAAGTTTTCTACAGTGAATCCTTTTAGCTTAGTCTATTGTATCTTTTTCTTTGAAATTATAAATGTATCGTTAACAATCTAACTAATAGTATTAAAGTAAGTTTCTGGTTATATAATTCTCTTATTAAAAAGATCACTTTAAGGAATAGTAATTAGTTATTGGTAGCAGTTTATAATATTATATCTAACTCTTGACAAATGGCAGTATCCACTCGTTTAAAAAATAATGCAAATTATTTAATATTATTTTTTGGTCTGAGAAATAATGCACTTTAGGTCACCTTATTTGAAAGGTCTTCCTTACTCTTCTTTTTAGGGTAGGAGCAGTTCAAGATCATTATTTCAGAATTCTTAATTATAAGATTTCCAACTCCAATATTCCGGGTCACTATAATTTTAAAAAATAGAATTGGTGTATCCATGTTTTAAAAAAAAACCTACATTTAATAAACATATAGATAGATAAACAAAACAAGGTAAGTTTCATTGAAATTTTCGTTTGACATATTTACTTAACTATCATCAACTTAATTAAGTGGGACATACCTCAACTCGATTTGGGTTAGAAGCAATCCAAACTTGTCAGTTGTCATGTTCGGAGTGATAATTTTATACATTCAACATTATTTACATTATCAAGTTCCACCTTTTGCTACAAATAGTCAAATATATATGAGTAATAAAAAACGACTAAAATTGAGGAGTGTTTAGGGGAAAGTAGAGAATTAGAACTTGAACTTGAATAAAAGGAATTTAAAAATAGCAAACTGTGGGAACAAACATGGTTTGGTTTAAAAGCTGTGTCGTTGCAGTGCAGACACGTTTCGCTTTTTAAAGCATACTCGTGCACTCAAAACAAGGTCAGATTAATACACAGTTGACACAAATTTCAAATCTAATTAAACATTTTTCCAGCATAAGCCATAAGGTATTTTTGAATTTTTTTTACAGACGGATTCAATAATTCAGAAAGTGAAATATTTTTTCTTTACTAACATAGTCAGTAACCCCATCTTATTGGCAAATCCTGAATGGCAAATGTGAAATTAATTTTCTGGATCCACAGTATTTGGGCCCGAAGTCAATACAGAATATAATAAGCCCGTCTACTTTTTTGATATGACAAACCATGACAAGTGCACCAACGAGACATACTAAAAATATGTCTTACCAAAAAAAACAAGACATATTAATATGGAAATTGAGTGGTTTTTTTTAATACTCTTGACCAACATAAAACAGTTGATACTCAACTAATTATATTAGATACTCATATTTAGTCTCCAAATACTTGGAGTTTATTTGGTGAAAGATTTGTTTTAAAATAAAATTAAAAAAGGAATGCTATACAAAAGGCACACGTTGTTCATACTTCATAATTCTTAAATTAATAACTTTCATTTAGATTAGTAACCCCATCTTTTTGTGGTTTCATGAAAGATAGTAAAAATGTTTCATCGTGGATAATTGTGGTGTAGTTCATAGTTGATTTTTTTTATCTGATATGGAAGCCAGATTGCATGTTGTCTTATGTGCGCAAATGATCCAGTATTAGGAAGATCAACTTGATTCTCTTGACTAATTTCGTCAATTTTTAGTTTTTTCCTTTTCTTTTTGGTAAATCAGTCTATGGTGGTTAGTTAGCATTACCTTCTGCTACATTATTAGGGTAGATTATTTTCATGTCATTTTTTTTGGGTATCTGCAAATGGCTTCTTTTAGATGTTACTATTGGATCTTCTATGGGATTCGATCTGCTCTTGCTTTTTGGGGTTTCTCATCCTCTATTCATACCATCTTGTACTTTTCTCTCTTCTCTTCCAAGTTCTTTTTGCATAAAAGAGTAGTGGATGAAAAAGTAACTAAATTAACCCTGGTATTATTTGATTCTTGGACTGGCATGGCTTACATGTGTAGATCACTATTCATTTGGAGGCCTAAGGAGAAGTCTGAAGCTGTAGAGGAGAAGGATGAAAGGAAGATTGTGATATGCGGAAAAGCTAATGAGAAGAAGCGAGGTCGGAAACATGGTGATGATAAAGATGACTCTGATGATGAAACATTTATATCCAAACTCAAGAATTCTAAGTCAAAGAAGTCCCTCAGTAGAAAATAGATCGTGGAAGCATGCTATTCACTCCAGCAGAAGATGATTGATTCCCTGTTCTTTTTTGAAGGTTTCTTTTCACCTTGTAATTTTGTATAGATGGCCAAAATTTCCTCCCAATTTTGTTGTTTTGGGTTTGATAGGTACACCATGATCATGTAGTGACTGGTCGTGAGGTTGTTTTTCTGTTGTGTCTTCTTGGATAGAAGATTGTATTTATTTTGGTGCCGTTTTTGAAACTTGAATGTTGGGAGAAGTATAGCGTTGAAGCTTTTTGTATTGTCATAAACCTTTATTCAGGAAGTCTTTTTCCCTTTAATATGTATTTTCTGAATTGATTGTAAAAAAGCTTTTGTCACATATTGACATCTTTTAGCGACTACCACTTCTATCTCACAGACCTACCCACCCACACCTGTAATCAACATTGACAACAGTTGAGAGATGTATTTATGAGTTTTTGTTATTATTTTTTTTTCTGCTCCAAGTCCAACTAGGCACGCCAAATTTGGGTAAGACTAAGGCAAAATTTGATAACTAACCCTGAAGCAGTTGTGAACAGCTCACATCATTCATGTAAGAGGTAGTTGGTTAACTCGCATGGTCGTTGATGTATTCACTTGTTTAAATAATAATAATTGTCTCATTTGCATTTGACATTACCTGTACGTTCTCCTAAATTAATCTATGGAATTGCTACCTCCGAGCTTTCATCTGAAGTGACCTTTAGTTTCTACGTTTTAATTTGAACGGCACATGAAATTTGCTTTAACCACAAAACATGGGAATGTACAATTTGTTGTTCAAGTATTTGGCTTATTTTTACTAACTTACAAAATATAATTATTTCAATCTGATGTTACAATCATGAAATAGTATATATAAATATAAGATTTTTTTTTAAAAAAAAAATAAAAATGATTAAACTAGAATTGAAAGTGAGGATGAATGTGTTGGGGTGGGGCCAAGTGGGAAGCAAAGCATGTGTAATGTGTTAATAGGAAAACATGGAGAAGACAAAAAGAGGGGTTGTAGATTGTAGATGTAGGCATAATTATAATTTATAAGCACTAATGTACAAAAGAAAAAAGCCTTTTTGCATTATTTTAATGCCCTTGATTCCATCCATCTCCATACACTTCATACTTCACTTATTTAACTAACCTCAATAAAATATGGGTGGTCAACCATCACATGCAAACCCCTTTCTTCACCCTAATTTGTGCTCCTCCATACACTTTCTCATTCAAACCAACTAAACTCTTTTTGGAATTCCAAAAATTCTTTTCACTATTATTTAATGTATTATACTTAACAATTAACTCCTTATATATTAGTTATTATGTAACCCCTTTTAGACTACTATCTATAGCCCTTCAAAATGATGAAATATTTTTTTTTATTCCTTTTCTGTCATTTATTTTCTAAGGATTATTATGGTTCTAATAAGTAAATAAAAGGAATACATGTACTGTATTTGTTTCACTAAACTATAAATCTATAATGCTTAAATGCATTTCTAATCATTCTGATTTAATTTAAGTCTCAATTAACCATTAATTATTACTTATGTTATTCATTTGCCTAACACTATCGATTGTCTCACAAAATTGGTATTAAAGTATAGCTGGCATGCAGGTTAGATCTTTTTGAGAAACAATAACTTATTGTTTTGCCATTAATTATTTAGAAAAGGAAAATTAATTGGGAAAAACTTATTGATAAATTTAACTAAGATGCTACACTTTAGAAGACTAAACTAAGAATAAAATTCACAATTTACCCTTTAGAGAAAAAAAAAGGAGAGAGCAAACATGCTAGACCAAATAAATGTTTTTTCAATAAAATTAGAAGACGAAGAATGTAATTGACTATACAAATTTTTCCTAGGGAATTAATCTCTCATCTCTCATGCAATCAATCCAATACAAAATAGAATTCAAAGTCTTGTGCCTTGCCACAAAGCCATGACCATCAACTTTTTCTCGACTTCCCAATAGCTTCAAAGGGAATCTAAACAAAGCATCTAGAAACTCCCAATTAACCATATCTTCCATTTTGGTTCTCACTAATCCATTCTTCACCACAATCTCTTCCCATACTTGCTTCTTCTTCTCATCCCCCATTTCTATTGAATACCAAAATTCCTCCACAAACATCACTTCAGGCACTTCAACTTCAAATTTCTTCCCCAGAACAGACCAAATCTCCTTCCATGTGAAATGTAAGCCATTGATTGCATTGAAAGCTTGTCCTTTTGTGGAACAAACTATGTCTTTTTTTGTTGCTGCCCAAATGTGTTGTTCTGCTACTAATCTAGCATCTGACCCATCAATGTATGCTTCTTCCCAACACTTTCTTGTGCCCCCAAATACAAAAGGGAGCTTAAGGTGTTTGCATAAAGTCCCATAAACACATAGGCTTCCCATGAAGTTGTAAAACGATCTAACTGAACTTCCCAATAGTAAACCTGGTCTATGCACTGACCAAGACACCTTACCATTGAGTTTCTCCATTAGTAAATCCTCTAAGGCGTAATAGAAATTCAAGGATTTGCTTGTCATAATTCGTGGGAATTCTTCATGGTAATACTGGAGTTTTTTTTCTTCATGAAAAGGGGCTTGAAGTGAGATATAGTGCTTTGTCCCTGTCTGTAAAGAAACGTGCTTGAGGTTCTTGGCTACAGAAAGAATGGAATTTAAGGCATTGGACATCATGGTTTTGTTCTGCTCACGACTTTCATGTGTGTCTAGTGGGAATTGGCTTGCCCATGTGACCCAAAACACATGGGTCACATCATGTAGTGATGAAAGCTTCTTGTGGGTTTCTGAAGGGTTAAGCAAATCACAAGATATGAAATGATAAAGATTAGAGCTTTTCTTCATGGTAGGGGGTGATGATGTTGAAAATGGTATCTCTGGATTTCTAGCGATGCCATAGATTTTCCATGATGATTCTGAAGAAATAAGCCTCCTTGCGATCTCTCTCCCAACTAGTCCAGTCACGCCAAATATGATGGCGACATTGTTGGCCTCCTCTGAAGCTGCCATTGACATCTGCAAATTCTTCATGCTCTCTGTCTCAGATAGAACCAAAAGGAAATTGATCAGAAATAAAAAATAAAGAAAGAAATATAGGCAAAGGTGAGGAAGTTTAACTCTGAAAATGGTTTAACATCTGCAAAGTTGTTCATGATCTGCCTGAAACTGAACCAAATTTATAGGTAACAAAATGGGTTTAAAATATGTAAAATAAATGTGAAGTTCTGTTGGTATGTGAATGTGATAACGAGGACCAACTAGCTAGTGGTATTGCTCTGCTTTTGAGGTAGTATTTGAGGGTAGGCTGAGGCTGGCATAGTTGTAACTTGTAAGCTTGCGGTTTCAAGTTGAAATTTCCAAGTAAGACAGATGCTGATTGCCATCAAGATAAGGAACATCAAAGTGTTATTTTAATAGGGCCTTAGAAGAAGATGGTTACAAATATGTACTTTATGATTGAATATAGTTATTTCTATATATAGCTCCAACTTGGTTTCTTTATAGAGGCATTCATTCATTAAGATTCAAGAGTCTCTTGTTTGAGTCCCACGCTCTACCCGGCAGCCTGTGTTCTTGGCCGTTGCATGCTGGCAATGTGGTTGCAACCAAATTAAAAATACCTTTTTTAAATTGTTTTCAATTTTTAAGTCCAAAGTTCTTAATGTTGTAGGAGTAGTAGGACATATCATTGCAATGCATATAGTATATACCCGTTTAAAATATAAGCATTTACAACTGTGACCTACTTTAAGTATCAAAGTCCTAATTGGTGGTTTCATTTTAGTGATCTAAGTTTCATACAAGTATAACTATATGTTTCACTTTACACCATAATTCAATTATCATGTTTCTTCAGGTATTTTAAGAGGTTTAGACTGTCTTTGAATCCTCGTGTACAAAGTTTAAATCTTTCCTTCAACTGAGAAATAATTTTACTCGGTGATGATCATTCTTAGAGAAATTATTTGTGTTAATGGCTAAGTTTTTTTTTTTTGATACACATGTTAATGGCTAAGTTAATAGTTGTGTAAGGTCAGAAAAGTTTTCTACAGTGAATCCTTTTAGCTTAGTCTATTGTATCTTTTTCTTTGAAATTATAAATGTATCGTTAACAATCTAACTAATAGTATTAAAGTAAGTTTCTGGTTATATAATTCTCTTATTAAAAAGATCACTTTAAGGAATAGTAATTAGTTATTGGTAGCAGTTTATAATATTATATCTAACTCTTGACAAATGGCAGTATCCACTCGTTTAAAAAATAATGCAAATTATTTAATATTATTTTTTGGTCTGAGAAATAATGCACTTTAGGTCACCTTATTTGAAAGGTCTTCCTTACTCTTCTTTTTAGGGTAGGAGCAGTTCAAGATCATTATTTCAGAATTCTTAATTATAAGATTTCCAACTCCAATATTCCGGGTCACTATAATTTTAAAAAATAGAATTGGTGTATCCATGTTTTAAAAAAAAACCTACATTTAATAAACATATAGATAGATAAACAAAACAAGGTAAGTTTCATTGAAATTTTCGTTTGACATATTTACTTAACTATCATCAACTTAATTAAGTGGGACATACCTCAACTCGATTTGGGTTAGAAGCAATCCAAACTTGTCAGTTGTCATGTTCGGAGTGATAATTTTATACATTCAACATTATTTACATTATCAAGTTCCACCTTTTGCTACAAATAGTCAAATATATATGAGTAATAAAAAACGACTAAAATTGAGGAGTGTTTAGGGGAAAGTAGAGAATTAGAACTTGAACTTGAATAAAAGGAATTTAAAAATAGCAAACTGTGGGAACAAACATGGTTTGGTTTAAAAGCTGTGTCGTTGCAGTGCAGACACGTTTCGCTTTTTAAAGCATACTCGTGCACTCAAAACAAGGTCAGATTAATACACAGTTGACACAAATTTCAAATCTAATTAAACATTTTTCCAGCATAAGCCATAAGGTATTTTTGAATTTTTTTTACAGACGGATTCAATAATTCAGAAAGTGAAATATTTTTTCTTTACTAACATAGTCAGTAACCCCATCTTATTGGCAAATCCTGAATGGCAAATGTGAAATTAATTTTCTGGATCCACAGTATTTGGGCCCGAAGTCAATACAGAATATAATAAGCCCGTCTACTTTTTTGATATGACAAACCATGACAAGTGCACCAACGAGACATACTAAAAATATGTCTTACCAAAAAAAACAAGACATATTAATATGGAAATTGAGTGGTTTTTTTTAATACTCTTGACCAACATAAAACAGTTGATACTCAACTAATTATATTAGATACTCATATTTAGTCTCCAAATACTTGGAGTTTATTTGGTGAAAGATTTGTTTTAAAATAAAATTAAAAAAGGAATGCTATACAAAAGGCACACGTTGTTCATACTTCATAATTCTTAAATTAATAACTTTCATTTAGATTAGTAACCCCATCTTTTTGTGGTTTCATGAAAGATAGTAAAAATGTTTCATCGTGGATAATTGTGGTGTAGTTCATAGTTGATTTTTTTTATCTGATATGGAAGCCAGATTGCATGTTGTCTTATGTGCGCAAATGATCCAGTATTAGGAAGATCAACTTGATTCTCTTGACTAATTTCGTCAATTTTTAGTTTTTTCCTTTTCTTTTTGGTAAATCAGTCTATGGTGGTTAGTTAGCATTACCTTCTGCTACATTATTAGGGTAGATTATTTTCATGTCATTTTTTTTGGGTATCTGCAAATGGCTTCTTTTAGATGTTACTATTGGATCTTCTATGGGATTCGATCTGCTCTTGCTTTTTGGGGTTTCTCATCCTCTATTCATACCATCTTGTACTTTTCTCTCTTCTCTTCCAAGTTCTTTTTGCATAAAAGAGTAGTGGATGAAAAAGTAACTAAATTAACCCTGGTATTATTTGATTCTTGGACTGGCATGGCTTACATGTGTAGATCACTATTCATTTGGAGGCCTAAGGAGAAGTCTGAAGCTGTAGAGGAGAAGGATGAAAGGAAGATTGTGATATGCGGAAAAGCTAATGAGAAGAAGCGAGGTCGGAAACATGGTGATGATAAAGATGACTCTGATGATGAAACATTTATATCCAAACTCAAGAATTCTAAGTCAAAGAAGTCCCTCAGTAGAAAATAGATCGTGGAAGCATGCTATTCACTCGAGCAGAAGATGATTGATTCCCTGTTCTTTTTTGAAGGTTTCTTTTCACCTTGTAATTTTGTATAGATGGCCAAAATTTCCTCCCAATTTTGTTGTTTTGGGTTTGATAGGTACACCATGAATCCATGATCATGTAGTGACTGGTCGTGAGGTTGTTTTTCTGTTGTGTCTTCTTGGATAGAAGATTGTATTTATTTTGGTGCCATTTTTGAAACTTGAATGTTGGGAGAAGTATAGCGTTGAAGCTTTTTGTATTGTCATAAACCTTTTCCGTATTATATTCAGGAAGTCTTTTTCCCTTTAATATGTATTTTCTGAATTGATTGTAAAAAAGCTTTTGTCACATTGACATCTTTTAGCGACTACCACTTCTATCTCACAGACCTACCCCCCCACACCTGTAATCAACATTGACAACAGTTGAGAGATGTATTTATGAGTTTTTGTTATTATTTTTTTTTCTGCTCCAAGTCCAACTAGGCACGCCAAATTTGGGTAAGACTAAGGCAAAATTTGATAACTAACCCTGAAGCAGTTGTGAACAGCTCACATCATTCATGTAAGAGGTAGTTGGTTAACTCGCATGGTCGTTGATGTATTCACTTGTTTAAATAATAATAATTGTCTCATTTGCATTTGACATTACCTGTACGTTCTCCTAAATTAATCTATGGAATTGCTACCTCCGAGCTTTCATCTGAAGTGACCTTTAGTTTCTACGTTTTAATTTGAACGGCACATGAAATTTGCTTTAACCACAAAACATGGGAATGTACAATTTGTTGTTCAAGTATTTGGCTTATTTTTACTAACTTACAAAATATAATTATTTCAATCTGATGTTACAATCATGAAATAGTATATATAAATATAAGATTTTTTTAAAAAAAAAAAGTAAAAATGATTAAACTAGAATTGAAAGTGAGGATGAATGTGTTGGGGTGGGGCCAAGTGGGAAGCAAAGCATGTGTAATGTGTTAATAGGAAAACATGGAGAAGACAAAAAGAGGGGTTGTAGATTGTAGATGTAGGCATAATTATAATTTATAAGCACTAATGTACAAAAGAAAAAAGCCTTTTTGCATTATTTTAATGCCCTTGATTCCATCCATCTCCATACACTTCATACTTCACTTATTTAACTAACCTCAATAAAATATGGGTGGTCAACCATCACATGCAAACCCCTTTCTTCACCCTAATTTGTGCTCCTCCATACACTTTCTCATTCAAACCAACTAAACTCTTTTTGGAATTCCAAAAATTCTTTTCACTATTATTTAATGTATTATACTTAACAATTAACTCCTTATATATTAGTTATTATGTAACCCCTTTTAGACTACTATCTATAGCCCTTCAAAATGATGAAATATTTTTTTTTATTCCTTTTCTGTCATTTATTTTCTAAGGATTATTATGGTTCTAATAAGTAAATAAAAGGAATACATGTACTGTATTTGTTTCACTAAACTATAAATCTATAATGCTTAAATGCATTTCTAATCATTCTGATTTAATTTAAGTCTCAATTAACCATTAATTATTACTTATGTTATTCATTTGCCTAACACTATCGATTGTCTCACAAAATTGGTATTAAAGTATAGCTGGCATGCAGGTTAGATCTTTTTGAGAAACAATAACTTATTGTTTTGCCATTAATTATTTAGAAAAGGAAAATTAATTGGGAAAAACTTATTGATAAATTTAACTAAGATGCTACACTTTAGAAGACTAAACTAAGAATAAAATTCACAATTTACCCTTTAGAGAAAAAAAAAGGAGAGAGCAAACATGCTAGACCAAATAAATGTTTTTTCAATAAAATTAGAAGACGAAGAATGTAATTGACTATACAAATTTTTCCTAGGGAATTAATCTCTCATCTCTCATGCAATCAATCCAATACAAAATAGAATTCAAAGTCTTGTGCCTTGCCACAAAGCCATGACCATCAACTTTTTCTCGACTTCCCAATAGCTTCAAAGGGAATCTAAACAAAGCATCTAGAAACTCCCAATTAACCATATCTTCCATTTTGGTTCTCACTAATCCATTCTTCACCACAATCTCTTCCCATACTTGCTTCTTCTTCTCATCCCCCATTTCTATTGAATACCAAAATTCCTCCACAAACATCACTTCAGGCACTTCAACTTCAAATTTCTTCCCCAGAACAGGCCAAATCTCCTTCCATGTGAAATGTAAGCCATTGATTGCATTGAAAGCTTGTCCTTTTGTGGAACAAACTATGTCTTTTTTTGTTGCTGCCCAAATGTGTTGTTCTGCTACTAATCTAGCATCTGACCCATCAATGTATGCTTCTTCCCAACACTTTCTTGTGCCCCCAAATACAAAAGGGAGCTTAAGGTGTTTGCATAAAGTCCCATAAACACATAGGCTTCCCATGAAGTTGTAAAACGATCTAACTGAACTTCCCAATAGTAAACCTGGTCTATGCACTGACCAAGACACCTTACCATTGAGTTTCTCCATTAGTAAATCCTCTAAGGCGTAATAGAAATTCAAGGATTTGCTTGTCATAATTCGTGGGAATTCTTCATGGTAATACTGGAGTTTTTTTTCTTCATGAAAAGGGGCTTGAAGTGAGATATAGTGCTTTGTCCCTGTCTGTAAAGAAACGTGCTTGAGGTTCTTGGCTACAGAAAGAATGGAATTTAAGGCATTGGACATCATGGTTTTGTTCTGCTCACGACTTTCATGTGTGTCTAGTGGGAATTGGCTTGCCCATGTGACCCAAAACACATGGGTCACATCATGTAGTGATGAAAGCTTCTTGTGGGTTTCTGAAGGGTTAAGCAAATCACAAGATATGAAATGATAAAGATTAGAGCTTTTCTTCATGGTAGGGGGTGATGATGTTGAAAATGGTATCTCTGGATTTCTAGCGATGCCATAGATTTTCCATGATGATTCTGAAGAAATAAGCCTCCTTGCGATCTCTCTCCCAACTAGTCCAGTCACGCCAAATATGATGGCGACATTGTTGGCCTCCTCTGAAGCTGCCATTGACATCTGCAAATTCTTCATGCTCTCTGTCTCAGATAGAACCAAAAGGAAATTGATCAGAAATAAAAAATAAAGAAAGAAATATAGGCAAAGGTGAGGAAGTTTAACTCTGAAAATGGTTTAACATCTGCAAAGTTGTTCATGATCTGCCTGAAACTGAACCAAATTTATAGGTAACAAAATGGGTTTAAAATATGTAAAATAAATGTGAAGTTCTGTTGGTATGTGAATGTGATAACGAGGACCAACTAGCTAGTGGTATTTGAAGAAATATTAGTATTAGTTAGTTTTCAACTGTATTTGTTATTTTTAGTTAAATGACAGCTGTATTAGTTAGGATTTTAGTTACAATCCAGCTGGTATAGTTAGGGTCTAGCTGATGTATTTTACCAGACTATTTGGATATAAATAGCTGGTTTTATTCTGTAAATACATACTATGCATTAATAAAGAATACTTTCAGATTTCTTTTATCTTTCTTTTCTATTCTCTGTTCATGGTATCAGAGCTACGGGTATATTCACGGAGAGTGAGAATGCCGAATCACGAAAATGGAGATGGAGCTTCGACGGAATCGCCTAAATCGAAGGATTTTTCTTGGGCGCTTCATTCTTCGGATCAACCCGGTATGATCTTAGTCTCTACTCCACTTGATTGTACGAACTATCTTCCCTGGAGCACTGCGATGAAGATTGCCTTAGGTTCGAAAGAGAAGATGGGATTTGTCGATGGAACTTTGAAGATGCCTGACGATGATGATGGTTCTAAGGCCTGGAAGAAGGCAGATCAGATGATAATGAGCTGGTTGCTCAACTCTATTACCAAAAGTATGCGAGAATCGTTTCTTTATTTTCCTTCTTCTCATGCGATCTGGTCTGAGCTCGAGCGCCGTTTTGGAGTAACGAGTGGTCCTCGGTTGCTGCAGATTCAGCGCGAGATGTACAAGATTAAACAAGGTAATGACTCTGTTACTGTCTATTACAGTAGATTGCACAAATGCTGGGATGAGTTAGCTCGTCTTCAGCCTCCTCCTCTCTGTACTTGTGCTGCTAAACAACAGATGAATGACTTGGAATCTTCAAGAAGATTAGGTCAGTTCTTGATTGGCCTTAATGAGTCTTTTGATGGATTAAGTAATCAGATCACTAATATGGAGCCATTGCCGGATGTGGCAAAGGCATATGCAATGGCGATTCGTAGTGAGCAAGAACGTCTTGCTAAGACTTCTTTTGGTACTGATATTTCTGAGATTGGTGCTGCTATACCAAAGATTTCGAAACAGACTGGAGATTGGAAGAAGAATAAAGAATTAAAGAAACATTTGGTTTGTGAACATTGTCATGCTACTGGACATTCTAAGGATACATGTTTCAAGCTTATTGGATATCCGGAATGGTTTACTGAAATGAAAAAGACAGGGCAAAGCAAGAAGCAGGTGGCTAATCTTGCTGAGTCTTCGACTGATGCTGGGAAAGATGCTTTTACTCCTGAGCTGTCTGCCATGATATCTCAGTTCATGAAGAATGAGTTTTCTAAAATGGCTAAAGATAAAAATGTTTCTGAAGAGTATGCAAGCTTTGCTACTCTAGGAGAATTTGCAGGTACTGTTTCCATATCTCATTTTACTCCTAATGATGTATGGATAATAGATACAGGAGCTTCTTGTCATATTTGTTTTGAAGAACGTTTGCTACATGATATTCAGTTTTTACATAGACCAATTTTAGTGCATTTGCCTAATGGTGTGAAGTTGTCTGCTGTCAAAACTGGAAAGGTGTATATTAATGCTGATTTAATTTTACAGCATGTGTTACTTATTCCATCATTCAAGTATAACTTGTTGTCAGTCAAGAGGATAATTACAGATGATATTTCTGTAATTTTTGACAAGTCCTCGTGTGTTATACAGGACCAGAAGACTAAAAAAAGATTGGCGGCTGGAGAGTCAGTAGGAAATCTGTACTTTCTGAAACAGTGTTGTTTACAAGAGTCAGTTTGTAATTTTGTTTCAAATTTAGAACATTCTAAATCAATAACTTGGCATAGGCGTCTAGGACATGCTCCATTACATGTACTTAGACATACTTCTATCCCTATTAAAGGTGTTTTTGAGTCATGTACTACCTGTCACAAAGCCAAGCAGCAGAGATTGTCATTTCCATCTAGTTTTTCACGGGCTAGTAGTTCTTTTGATCTGATTCATGTTGACTTGTGGGGTCCTTATAGACATAGAAGCTTCAGTAATGATAGTTATTTTTTGACTATTGTTGATGACTGTACACGAGCTACTTGGACTTTGTTGATTAGTGATAAGTCTCAGGTTTTTCAAAAATTTACAGCTTTCTTTTCTATGATTCAAACTCAGTTTGATAAGAAAATAAAAGTAGTTCGAAGTGATAATGGTACTGAGTTTGTGAATAAGAGAATGACAGAATTTTTAAGTGAAAAAGGGGTTCTGCATCAGAAATCGTGTCCTTATACTCCACAGCAGAATGGCGTAGTGGAGAGAAAGCATAAGCACCTTCTTCAGGTTGCTCGTGCCTTGATTTTTCAATCTGGTTTGCCAATCAAGTTTTGGGGAGATAGTATTTTGACTGCTACTTACATTATCAACAGATTGCCTTCAGCTGTTTTGAATTGGAAGTCTCCGTATGAACTTTTATATGGTAAGCTTCCTAATTTTGATAGAATGAAATGTTTTGGTTGCTTGTGTTTTGCTTCCAATACTTTTCCTCAGAAAGATAAGTTTGCTTCAAGGGCTTTTAAGTGTGTTTTGTTAGGGTATGCTGCTGTTCAGAAGGCGTATAAAGTGTATAGTATTGAAGAAGACAAAGTGTTTGTTACCCGTGACATTGTATTTCATGAGAATGAGTTTCCTTTCTTGAATACCAAAAATTTAGAAGACTGCCCTACCCCATTTCCTATTCTAGATTCAAATGATTTTCCCTTACAAAAAGAGCTAGATACATTAGTAGATATTGATAACTTTCCTAATACAGAAATATTACCAAATTCTAGTAATTTCCCAATTTCACAGATTCCATCAAATATTTCGGATTCTCCCTCTCATAATACCACAACATTACCTGATATATCTTCATCTTCTCATTCCCAATCATTAAATACTCCCCAAATTACTTCTCAAATTCCAACCAGAAATTCTTCCAGAATTACTAAACCTCCTAAATACCTTGATGATTATATTTGTAATACCATTGCTGACTCTGAAAATTCTTATTCTCTTGCCAAGTTTACTCTTTCCCCAGATTATGCAGCCTTTATGGTTAATGTTAGCAACTTAAAAGAGCCTCATTCTTACCGAGAGGCTGTCAAATACCCTGAGTGGTGTACAGCCATGGAAAAAGAACTTCAAGCCTTAGAAGCTAATGATACTTGGGAAATTACTCAGTTACCAGAAGGAAAGCAAGCGATTGGGTCTAAATGGGTTTTCAAGGTGAAAATGAATCCTGACGGTACAGTGGAAAGGTATAAAGCAAGATTGGTGGCCAAGGGTTATAACCAGATTGAAGGGATTGATTATTTTGATAGCTATTCTCCGGTTGCTAAACAGGTAACTGTTAGGCTTGTTTTAGCAATTAGTACTGCTAAGGGTTGGCCAATTCACCAATTAGATATAAATAATGCTTTTTTACATGGTTTTTTGCATGAAGAAGTTTATCTCAAACCACCTCAGGGGTATGACAAGGTGAAAGGCAATGAAGTATGTAGACTAAAAAGGTCTTTATATGGTTTGAAGCAAGCTTCAAGGGAGTGGAATTCTGAGTTTACAACTCAGTTGCTTAAGTATGGATTTAGTCAGTCACCAAATGATCATTGTTTGTTCATTTTGAAGACTGATACTGCTTTTACAATTCTTCTAGTCTATGTTGATGATGTTTTATTGACAGGGAGTTGTTCTAAGACTATTCAGCAAATCAAGCTATTTCTGGATACTATTTTTACCATAAAAGATCTGGGGTTTGCCAAATATTTTTTGGGTATTGAAATAGCACGATCTCCTGAAGGAACTTTTATTTCTCAAAAGAAATATATTACTGATATAGTGACTGCTACTGGTTTGTTAGATGCAAAACCAGCAGCTTTGCCAATGCAGAGAGGACATAAGTTTGCAGAAGATGCTCCACTTCTCAAAGACCCAGAACCCTATAGACGTTTGGTGGGAAGACTCCTTTATTTGAATATGACAAGGCCTGATATTTCTTATCCAGTGCAGCAGCTAAGCCAGCATGTCGCAGCCCCAAATACTTCACATTGGGAGAGTGCTTTACATATTGTAAAGTACTTGAAAGGTACTTCAGCTTTGGGATTGTTTTATAAAAGTTCTAATGATTTTTCTCTCATGGCATACAGTGATTCTGACTGGGCATCCTGTCCAGTTTCAAGGAGGTCGATTTCAGGGTATTGTGTGATGTTGGGAGGATCTCTCATATCATGGAAATCGAAGAAACAGTTGACAGTTTCTAGATCTTCATGTGAGGCAGAGTATAGAAGCATGGCATCTTGTGTAAATGAGCTTGTTTGGGTTACTTACTTGTTAAAGGATCTTAGTATTGATTTCAATACTCCTATACCTTTTTATTGTGACAACAAATCAGCATTGCATATTGCCTCTAATCCAGTCTTTCATGAAAGGACAAAACATATTGATATTGATTGTCATATAGTGAGGCAAAGATATAAAGAAGGTTTCATCAGGTTGCAGCATATTTCTACTCAACTTCAACTAGCTGATATTTTGACAAAATCATTATCTCAGCCACAGTTTTCTTTCATTACATCCAAGTTGGGAGTTGTCTTAGACCCCTCTCAACTTGAGGGGGGATGAAGAAATATTAGTATTAGTTAGTTTTCAACTGTATTTGTTATTTTTAGTTAAGTGACAGCTGTATTAGTTAGGATTTTAGTTACAATCCAGCTGGTATAGTTAGGGTCTAGCTGATGTATTTTACCAGACTATTTGGATATAAATAGCTGGTTTTATTCTGTAAATACACACAATGCATTAATAAAGAATACTTCCAGATTTCTCTTATCTTTCTTTTCGGTTCTCTGTTCAGTAATTAGCAATTTGTTAAATTATATATATCCCATATATTTTTTTTTAATTTTAAATTGACTGCTGGGATTCAAAATTAAGGGGTTGAGATGAGAGTAGGGCTAAAACATAAGGTTGAGATGAGAGGATCCATATTTTTTTAAAAAAGATAAACCTTTATATTAATAAGTAATTGGCAATGAGGAAGTTATGTAATTAAGTTAATATCTAATTCATCAATATGAATATCATCATGAACTTCCTCTCCATCACCTATAAAAGAAAGTATCTAATTAAAACAAAAAAATATCACATCATAACAAAAAATATAAAAGAGTGGAAAAAGCAAAATCAATATACCTTGGGCCTTCCGTTGAAAATAATGAGATAAGAAGATGATATATTTGTGTAAAGATATTATTTTGCAATGAAATTATTTTTTTTTGAAAAGAATCAAGTCAAATTAGCAATGAAATTATTGTAAACTCATAACATAATCAATTAAGCAAAAAAAGTAGAAGCAAAAATTTAAAAACTGCCATAAATAAAACACTTATAAACTATCATAACAAACATCAAAACTTGAAAAAATGAAAAGAAAAAAAGCAAAAGGAAAACTTTGTTACCATGAAATCAACATAAACAGTCATAGAGTAGAAGCAGTTATAGAGAGCACCAAATAAAGGAAATTGAAATTCTCAATAGTGGACCATGCTGATTCTCCAGTGAACACTTTAAATCAATTATCCATGATCCAAATTTGAGACCCTCATCAAAAATAAAGAGCGTATTACAATTAAAAAATAGATCGAAAGAACAAAAGAGAAAGAATGAATTGGAAAATCACATGAATTAAGAGTTGGATAAAAATAGTCTGATGAAGAATTAAACCATTGAAATACGATGCACCACACATGCATTTTTTTATTAAATTATAAAACACCTTACTCATATGAAGATTATCTTAAAACTGACATCTTTGACTCTACTTTAATTTCTTCTTCTTACTGTCTTCAATAATCAAATATCTCAACCCTTTCTCTATGTCGCTCCCTTCATTTTTATGCTCATCTGAGTTTCATGTGCTCACTGCATCTGCATAAAAATTAAAGAAAAAAAAAAGTGAAAGACAAAAGAGGAAGAAGGAACTATTAAACGATTTTGTCCATGCGTGTACGAGAGTAGATAATGAAATGCAAGTATAAATGAAAATTAAATATATAGCATAGAAATGATGGAAGACGAAGGAAGGAATTGATGATTTTTTGGAAAATGGAAGCGGAGGTTTGTGCTGAATGAATGAAGGGATAGTTCAAATCAATGTACTTTAATAATGATGGAAGCAGGTTCCTAAAATTGGGGCACAGGTAAATAATAAATAGTTGTAGTAAAATTAATTTAAAAAAAAATGACAAATTAGTCCTATAGAAAGTTCATGGCTTTCTCCTCTCCTCATATTATAAACGTTTTACGCTATGAATTTCATTTCCTGTGCTTCCATTTATTTTGAAACCAAGGAAATTTCACAAACTCATAGGTGCTCTAGAATTGTGAATTTTACCATATAATGCAGTGTTATGGGAAGAGTTGTTAATGATAATTAATTACCTGTAAAAGAAAGTGATTAACTTGATTGATGAATATGGACGTGGGGGATGAATATGGACGAGGGTTTTGATTTTTTATATGTTTTAATTGATAAATAATTTATTTTATATTATAATATTAAAAGACTGNGAATATGGACGTGGGGGATGAATATGGACGAGGGTTTTGATTTTTTTATATGTTTTAATTGATAAATAATTTATTTTATATTATTGATACATCACTATTTGGGCGTACGCCTAAACAGCCCTCGAACCGGGCCTCTTCTCCCCTTTAAGCTTGGCAAGGCGCACCCGAGCCCATCAAGTGCCCTCTGCACACTTAGGGGCGGTCGTGATCTATCCAGGGTCATGGCGCGCGCCTCCAGATTAACACGCAGTCACTCACGACTGCCTTGCTCCGCAATCCTCGCTAGTGGAGATCATGGGCCACGGACTTAGTCATACCCACGATCTTCAATCACCTGGTGCTCGCCCAGTAACGCAGCACGCAATCACCCACGATTGCCTTGTCCCGCAAAATCTCGGTCTCCACCTTTCTCGCTGGTGGGGATCGTGTCCGGTAACGTGGAGCGCCCCGCGCGCTGGCCACCACTCTCTCCCTGCTCTATAAATAGAGCTCAACCCAGCAGAATAAGGTTAGCTACTTCTCATCTTTCTGAATTCTCTTGCTCTCACAACTCTCATACGCTAACTTGAGCGTCGGAGTATTCTTCGCAGGGCCCCCCTGTGAAGTTCTTGCAGGTACTTAGACGATCAACTTGCTCTTGCAGCCCTCACTTGTTGAACTAGGTAAGTGTGTCCATTTTCTAGTTTATCAATTATAATATTAAAAGACTGACTACCAAAAGGCTTCTCAAACATATATAATAACTAGATGCTTTGCGTGCTCTAACGGGCACGCAAATATATATGTAAAATAAATGAGGGACTAAATCATTAACTCAGTAAAAAAGAAGGGATCAAATAATAATTTTCCTCTTATTATTAATTTTGTACTATAGTTTNATATCTCATACATACTAAAAATAAATGTGCCAATTTGTATAAATTTTCAGGTTTTTTTTTAATGTATCAAATATCCGGATTTGAAATCTTTTTCTTGGGGAGAAGATAACAATATACAACAGTTGTTATAAAGAGAGGAAATTCAAACCAATAGCTACGGAAAATGTTTGTTTTTTTTTAACACAGATTTAAACTTGAATTTGAGAGATGATTCAAAGTTCAAACTAATCCTTTCTACAAAACCTAATACTCAATATAAACACATCAATTAAGTTCAAATTCCGTAAAAGAAACGAATCATTAACAGAGGGAACTAACAAATTAAACTGATAAGAAAATTCAATATATACTGCATTAACCAAAAGAATATGTTCACTCTAATTTTATCGATTAGTATCTCATAATAATTTACACAACTCATAGAGTTAATTGTATATATAAATTCCATAAACTATAATCAATCAACATGCAATATTGCCTCTTTCCATCAACACATCCCTCAAGCAAAAACGGCAAGTAGGGCATGTCGTTTTCCCACCGCGGAGCCAAGAATTGATACAAGAAGCATGAAACTCATGCTCACATCTCGGAAAAGGCTGAACTAATTCTCCATCTTTGAATTCTTCCAAGCAAATAACACATTCGGCAAACGACACCGTCGTTTCAACACCTTCTTCATCACTATTACCACTACTACTAATACTATTATTAGTTTTGAAAATTCTAAATGGTGGAAAAATCATGAGTGCCATCCTAGAAATATCAATACTTAAAAGAAACCCTACACTACAAAAATGTCTCCATATTTCTACTGACAATAAAGTAGAAATTTGAAGAATTGCAGTAGTAAATCAGAAATTTTCTACCAAATTGCTACTAATTAATGCAGTAGTTATTTCGTTTGTGGCAATTTGTATCTCTACTGAATTTCCTACTAGAAAATGGATTTCTACCGAATATTTCTACCAATTTTCAGTAGAAAAATAACTCTGCCATATATAAAAAAGCAAACTTGACAAGACATTTCTTTTTTGTTTTCTTTTTTGCGGAAAACTTGATGGGACAATTCAGACTTTTGCAGACTATATAAAATAAATGAAAAAGAAGATGCAGCAATTTTTTTAATGAATTTCGTTTTGCCAAAGATATTAAATATATAATTTTTTTTATACTGTGCACTATTATGATTCATTCAGTTTTCTTTTATCAGATCTCATATTAATTTGCTAATTAATAATTTACTGTAAAAAAATTAATAGTATTCTACTGGATGTTTAATGAATATTTCTTTACATTAAAAGAATTTATATATAAATAATTTCAAAACTAATAACATCTCGTGAAATGCACTGATGGGTAAAAAACATATTATAACATCTATCTTTCATTAATTTATATATTACAATTTTTTAGATTTAACTGAAACAGAAAATTACATGAAAATCAGACACACAATGACAAAATCAAAGATAATCTTGCTTGATAATCTACAATTTAATATTTGTGACTTCGCCGGCTTGCACCGAAAAGGTTGATTAATAAACATCTTCTGATGCCTCTTAAAGCAGTAGTAGCAGGAAGTTCTTGACGGTGCTCCTCAGTCCTCACACCAGTGGATGAAGGGCTTGATCTGTCCTCTGAGATTCTGAAAGGCACCAAAGAAAAAATGGTTCATCAACATGAAGTTTAAAGTTAACCCAACAAAAAAGATATCAAATTCAGAATATACTTACATTTATATCATTCCCTTGTACATGATACAAGAAAAATGAGAAGAAAGGAAAAGAAAGAATCAGACTGAGAAGAAAGAAGAAAGAAAGTGGAACAAGAAATGAAGAAGAATGGAAGAAAGAATAAAAAACAAAAAAAATGGAGAATGGACACATTGCTCAAGACAAAAATATATAATGAGTTGAATGAGTGGCGCCAATTACAAAAACATGAATGAAATCTTAGAGGCAAAACGTGGCGGGACTTAAAATTTTTTGGACATATACAAGTTAGGGTAAGAATCAAACTATGAAACTAAGTTAAAAAAGTCTTATATTTTAAGAATATAAGATAAGTTAAAAAAGTCTTTCTTTTATGATTTTGCCTTTTTTCCGTAGATAATAAAGCAAGAAAAAGGTAGAATTGATGATAAATTTTAAGAAAGGTATATGAAAATTAACCACATACTCATATTTATTTTCTAACCAAATTTTAAGAATATAAGATAAATTAAAAAAATTATATTTAAAATAATAAGAATGTTATTTTAACTGAGGGAAAATAGATATTGACTAGTAATAATAATTTTTTATTTACATTAGACAAAAAGGAGATATATCATTTTGTAATTAATAATAATTTTTTTATGTAAATTAGAAATAGTATGAGAAATGTAAAAAAATAAATATTAAAAAAATAAACACTTGCATCACAAATCCACTGCAACACGCCAAAATTTTCTTTCCATCTTTCATATCACTGAAGTTCACCAAGTAAATTTGTTGACTTTTATCTCTCTTCATTTTTCACTATTCATACCTTTTTATTTTTTTAGTAAATTTTAAATATTTAATTACTATTTTATTTTATACTTTACCAGTTTTTAACTATATATTAATTCCTTAGTTAAAAAAATGATTTCCTAATATATATATANTAAAGAGATGTATTTATTAATAGATTTAATGCATCTCTTAGACCCAAAAAAAATATAAAGGGTTTATATTTAATATATTAAAAATAATTATTTATTGCGTCATCCGGTCCGACCGATGGTTCGACCGATTCAACCGATCAGACTGTGAACCGAACACTTGTCCGAGTCTTTGTCCGGTTCGGTTATAACAACACTGATTCTAATAGTACAGGTTAAGAAATATTTAATATATTTTGAGAAGTATAAAAGTAAGAAAATAAATTCATTTACATTAAATCATCTCTTTAATTCTTTTTTAAAATAGTGTTGTTCTTCTAAAATATATTTTAAATTTATATGTCTAATAAAATATGATTAAATAATTATATTTAAAATCAAATTTTATTTATTTAAAAATATAAAGAATATTTATATCTTTATACTCTAAACCCTAAATTCTAAACTCTAAATTTTAAACTTTAAACTCTAAACCGCCAATTAATTATACTTTAATTTTAATTTTATTATTTAATCACAGAGATTTTACATTAAAAAATTAATTTGTTTTTTGGTCCAAGTGCACTTTTGGTCCCTTAATTTTTTTGTTGCATTTTTTGTCCCATATCTTTGTAAAAAGTTGCAGATTTAGTCCCGTATTACTTTTCCTCCCATATATTTTGGTCAGGTTGCAGAATTGATCCTATATCTTTGTAAAAAGTTTCACCGCCAGTCCCATTTGATCCAAAGATATTAGACCAATTCTGCACCTGACCCAAAGATATGAGATCAATTCTGCAACCTGACTAAAAGATATAGGACCAATTCTGCAACATGAGTCAAAGATATGGGACCGAAAGTGTAACTCGGGACCAAATCTGCAACTTGAGCAAAAGATATAGGACCAAAAGTGCAACAAAAAAATTATGGGACCAAATTGACACCTAAACAAAAATTATGGGACCAAAAAGCACTTTGACCTTGTTTTTTTATTAAACTAATTACATTTTTAGATAATTCCTATATATATATTTATATTAATTTCTATTCTAATTTAACTATAGTAGTTTAATAAATTACAATGAGTTTTGCTTTATAATGAATTAGTGTTACAACTATAGAATTTGTAAATTGGATATATTAAATGATTGTACTAGATAAATAAGTTATTGAACTAGTGTTAAGTATATATTTTTTTTGGCCAACTAGTGTTAAGTACATTTAACAATAGAACTAATACATAAAAGTAGTGAATTAGTGTAAATTCATAAAATTATTGAATCTTCATATTAGAACTAATGGACTAATGTTTATTAGTATTATTGTATAATTAATGTAATTTATCAATTAGTGAATTATATTATTGACTTAGGATAGTAGTTATGAGCTAGTGTTTAAATTATAAAATTATTGAATGTGACACAAGCAATTATTGAATTAGATAATCAAATTAGTTAACTAGTGTTTATCACAATTAGTGAAAGAATGTCAATTGGTTAGTTTTAATTACTGAGTTAATGTGTTAGAAGTAGTGGAATAATAAGACTCCTTTTTTTTTCTTTTCAGATGGTAAATATTTAACAGAACATGGAGTGTGAATCAAATCCATGTTTGAATTGAAATTAGTTAGAATCATAATTTGTGAACTAATCAAGTAGATTATTAAATTTTGGGAGTAGTTTTATTGAGATTGTATTTTAATTCTAGAATTTTTGAATAACACATATTGAACAATATAATTGAATTAGATATAAGTGTTAAGTTAGTAGATTAGTGTTAAATAAATTTGACATTAGATCTAAAGATTAGTTGGTGAATTAACTACTCTTTAAAATTAATGATTAAGCGTATTAGAACTAATAAACTTGTAGGTCTTGAATTGATGAATTAGCTACTCTTTGGTGGATTATACACTTTATAATTGTATAATTGATGAATTGGCTAGTATTGAAACTATAATTGGTCTTAGGAGTTTAGGACTAATAATATCAATGAACTAGTGTCAATCATTCAATTAATTAATTA
>QANZ01017416.1:14503-131914 GCA_003254925.1 Chamaecrista fasciculata
ACTTAAATATAATAAAATTTAAATATATCATGTCATAATTAAATTCATAAAGAGTCATTATAACATAATTATAGTCAAATAAACACAATAAGGAAATAAATCAATAAAAATATAAATCACAATCATACCAAAAATTAAAAAGGAAATAAACATCACAATCAAGTAAAAACAAAAGGAAATAAATTATAAAAGAAATAAACTTTTACCTAATTAACTAGGAAGAGCGTGCTTTATTTTCCTCCAAATTGGAGATTGAACGAACAACACACCACGCACTGAACACTGAAGCAGAGAAACAGAGCAGGGATAGCAGCTAGGCTTGGAGATTAGTGAAGGAAGATGATTCAACCCTTTCTTTTTCTTTTAATCAAATCTAAAATGCCTTGTTTTGAGCAAAAAGGGAGAAAATTTCATGGGTTCAAACCGGCTCAACCCCCCAAACCGCCGGTTCAGTCCGGTTTGGGCAGTTTTCAGCCGGTTCCGACGGTTCACTCAACATATCAGATTTTTTTTTTAAAAAAAAAAAGAGGCAAAACGGCGCCGTTTTAAGGGAAAAAGGGGCAAAAAAAAATGTTTCGCCTGAACCGGCCGAACCCCTCAAACCGTCGGTTCATGGCGGTTTTGGCGGTTCAACGTCGGTTCGAGCGGTTTTCGTCCGATTCTTTGCATGGCCGGTTTTCTCTGCGACTCGGACCGGACTGGCCAGCGATTCCCGGTTCGACCGGTCGGACAGGCCGGTCCGGTTTTCCTAACCATGTTATTGAGTTCTCAACTTCTCTGCGGTGCCGCCAACAAAGATTGATTTGTTTAGTAAGAAATTAACTCATAATTTATAAAGTTGTGAGTTCGAATCTCGCTACTTTGTTAGTAGGTAATCTGTAAATATATCTATAAGCGCTCATAAAGCCTTAAGGTATGTCTTAGCTTCGGTGAATTCCCGAGACTCAACTCACCTAAATTTTTTTACTTAAAAAAAAAAAAAAAGACTTATGTGTGCTATGTGCCTCACTTTTTCCTATACATTTCACTTCACCCTCCTCTTTCAATCAATCTCACGCTTCTTTCCCGTTTTCAGTATTTTCCATGAAAAGAATATGACCACATATATGCTATTAATTCACTGTGACCACTAACACATGACTTGATACATACCTAACCAACTCGATATGCGACGCTTACTACACGGTTTTGCTAAATTTTCTGCATAATCAGTCATTAATTACATTTACTCATTCACATTCAGCTGAACTATGATCAATGAATCATTGGCTCCAATTTTTTTTTCTTAGAACCAGAGTACTAATCATACAAAAGCTTAGATCATTGAGGTGAACTTTACTTTTATCAATAAAGTACCTTTCATACATACTTCTGATTCAAAAATAAGATATCATGTTAAAAAAACTTGGTTATTTATCAAATATTTTGGACTTCCTTAGTGACCATTGACACCATTTTACTTGAGAAATTCTGGAAACTTTCGCAGGATAGTATGATCATCATTCATTGGAATACCAGAATAACATGCAATAGTTAATTACATAATACAAAAGCAATGCTTTCTGGAAAAAAAAAGTTTGGCAAAGATAATAATAATAATCTTGATGGTTGTATATATATATATATATCATATATATAATTCTTGAGATTATACACTTTTCCCGCATCACATGCATTATTTGATGCATTCAAAAGAACAAAAACTCCATGCCTCTCACTCACCTTGTTCGATTGAGAGTCATCATCATCAAATCCCCGATCCAGCTTCTTCTAGTAATTCTAGGACATGTTTGGATTGAAGAGAACAAAAAAGAAAAACACATACACAAAAAAAAGAAAAAGGAAAAAAAAAGTAAAGAAACCTTTGGTTGCTTTGATGGATTGATTGATTCTCTTCGATCCAACCACACCTAAAATTAATCAAAGGCCAAAATCATATCAGAAGCTTCTGACAGGAACATTTGACTTCCTCTGACTTCGACCATACCATGATGTCATTAGATGTTTCCCATTGTAAGATCTCGACCTCTTCATTGAAGCCCCTATTATCCTAAAAGACGAAGAATTGCTCTTTGAAACCCTCTTTAAAGAAGAAGAAGATACAGTATTATTTGTATTAGTATTAGTAGCAACACCAGCAAGTGCAAGATTGATCTTTTGAACATAAGATTCATCCAAAGACACCGATCTTCTTCTTCCCTGTAAATTCTCCACATCTTCATTACTTGATGATCCTGATCCTTCTTCACTCTCTTCAACTTCTTCTTCAGTTTCTTCCACTCCTTCCTCTTCTCTTTCTCTTTCTCCTTCTTCAATTTGGGATCTTTCAGTGTTTTCCACAATATCAATATGGATCTCCCCTGACTCGCCGGAATTCCCAACACGTGGCTCCGGCGCGGCGGCGATGACGGTGGCGGGATTGGTAACAATCGGAGCTCGACAATTGGGGCAATTTGTATGAGATCGAAGCCAAGTATCAATACAAGGGAGATGAAAAGCGTGATTACACTTAGGCAAAAGTCTCAAACTTTCATCTTCTTCGAACTCACTCAAGCAAACAGAGCACTCTGTTCCATCAATCAAGCCCTCACCTTTCTTATACTTACACACAGTAATCGCCGAAATAATCGATTGCTGAAGACCCGTCGTGCGAATATACCATATGGGGTGGTCCAAAATAGGCCCATGGACGCCGCCGCCGTCGTCGTCGTCGTCGTCGCCGGCGTGCTCTGTTTCTTGAGTCGCCGCCGTACGACGCCGTCGTCGGCGGAGGTAAGGAGAGAGGAATCTGGCGTAGAAGGCGTAGCAGAAAACGAGGAGGAAAGCGGCGGCGAGGACGGCGATGAGAGAGAGTAAGAAGGTGGGGAGATTATGGGGTTTGGAGGAATGATCGAGATCTGGGTCGATGTAAGAAGAAGGAGGAGAGAGAGAGTCATTATAATTAGGAGGAGCGAGAGGGGAATCATCGGTGATGATTGAACATTTTTGGATGCAAGAGAGACAATCGAGGGAAGCACAAGAGGAGTCTTTGAAGTGACAGTAGATAGTGCAGATTTGTTGTAGAAGTTGCCGGTGGTGGAGGGCCATGGCGGAGGAAGGAGGAGAGAGAAAGCATGGATCAAAGAGACATGAAGAGAGAGAAAGAGGAGGAAGGAAGAGAGATAAGGTTGGAATGGTTGAAAGTTTGACAAAATGAATTGATTGAGAGAGTGATTAGCGCGTGGATTCTTTGACTTTTATGCTTTGTTGCCTTAAAAGTTAAAACCTTCTTCAAGTACTTTCATTCTCCATGGCGGCTCAGTCGGTGGATTTTCATCTCATCCCCCACTATTTTTCTTTATATTTATGGATTTATGCAACTTTTTTATATTTAGTAAACGTATTTTTGTTGTGAGAAATATTAGTTTTTATTTTTATATTGCTGAATTAATAAACTAATTCTTGGATTTATAATATATTAATAAATTAATCTATGGATAATTAAAATACATTATTTATGAATCTTTAAAATATTATAATTATTAACCAGTTAATCTTTAAATTTGTACTAAAAAAATATAAATTCAATTTAAATTTAAGATCAAATCGTATCAAGAATTAAATTTTTAACTATTATAATATTTTAATGATTAAATCAATATTAAAGATTAATTTAATGATTTAACGTAATTTTCAAAAAAAAAATGAGATAAATTATACTTTGATATTCTGTTCTATGGACCAATTTCACTTTGTTATTTTGTTCTTTCAAAAGTATCACTTTGGTACACGGTTCATTGCACCATTAACATTTTAGTACCTTCTTCTTTTAAAAGTGATATTTTGGCACCTTGTTCTTTTCACCGTTAAGACTTTGGTACCTTGTTCTTTCATGATTTGTTATCATGTTCTATCTTTTTTAGGGTACCAAAATGTTAACGGTGCAAAGGATAGAGTACCAAAATGTCAACAAAGTACCAAAGTGTTAACGGTGCAAAGAACAGAATACCAAAATATCAACAAAGTGCCAAAATATTAACGGTGCAAAAAACAGGATACCAAAGTGTCACTTTTGAAATAGCAAGGTACCAAAGTGAAATCGGTCCATAGAATAGAGTAGTAAAATATAGTTTAGCCTAAAAAACTTTCAATAATGTTTTCTAGTCAATCATCAAATACTACAAGATTTTAAATTTTAAATTTTATTTAAATAATACCAAATTACTTACTATTTGAATAAATTTTATTCTAAAAAATATTATACATTAGAAAATCAACTATATGCAAACTAAATTATAATTGGCAAAACACTCGTTCGTGCCTCTAACGTTTACGGTAATTTTCAGTTATGCCTCTAACGTTTCATTTGTGTTAGTTGTGCTCCCAATGTGAAACGTTAGTTTCAATTATGCCCCTACCCTCGTTAGTGTACCGTTTTTCGAAACTTTTGAGTTTCGATCCGTGTTCGTTTCAGTTTGTTTTGATAAATGAGTTTATGGGTACTCATTTTTGGCTCCTAAGGATCATTTTGCACATGGAAATTTTGAGAAAAATATTTCGTTTTACTGCATTTCGTTATGGTCCTTTTTAGGGTTCATCAGGTCTGATTTTCTTCGGATTTGGGGTTATTTTGAGCTTAATTTTTGAAATTGATCCAAGGAATCAAGTTTGTGATGTCCGAAAATTAAAACTCATGAAATTTGATGAAAACCGAGCTCAAATCATGCGAAAATGGTGTTTTTTTTTTGTGTAAGATTGAAATTGGGGGCATAATTGAAACTAACGTTTCACATTGGGGCACAACTGACACAAATGAAACATTATGAGCATAACTGAAAATCACCGCAAACTTTAGGGGCACGAAAAGGTGTTTTGTCATTATAATTTATTGATGAAAATATTATGTTTGAACTTTCGAATACTTAAATTGTCTACTCGGTGGACTTTATTAACGGATTAGTGCACTTTTACTTTAAATTGCCATTGAGAAAATCGTACTATATATGAATTAATCTTCCATAATTTTAATTAATTTAATGTTGTAATTGAATAAATATTTAAAAAAAAGTTATGAGGAGGACTTTTTTTTTTGCCCAAATGAGGAGGAGTTAAACATGAACATTTAAAAAGGTCAATGTATCATCCAAACTCCAAAGTGCAAACTCATTATTGAGAAGATAAATGTTGAATACTTGAATATTTTGATTATTTGACTCTTTTTTTAGGCCAACAACTCAGGGGAATACGTGAGAAATTGAATAAGAGGCCATGTGGATGAATTCTTTAGGCATCCAATAAAATAAAGAGGTTTACGTTTATTTATTGAAATAGTATGTTTTTAAATTTAATTGTTAAAAAATAAAATTATAAAATATAATTTTTCAAAGATATTATTATGCTTAATTTGATTCTTTCATTGAATATTTATCTAAAAAATATATTCTGACAAAAAAATTAAAATATATATGAAATGGAAAGATGTATTGATTCCAAGCAACTGTGTATCCTTTGAAGATGCCAAAGAATTTTGTGGCTTTCTTTCCCATTTTTTTTGGCACTAAATGCAATATCTACATCACTCTCATACTGCAAAAATGAGGTGTGTCTATCCACACCAAACAGAAAAACAAAAGAAAGTAAAAAAAAAAAAAGAAAAGACAAAGCCTTGAGAATAGATAAGCCTATCAAGAAAATCTAACTACACTTACACTCGGATGCAACATAAGTAAATCAATTAAACAAAGAGCCGATAAATTCAATTAGTTAATAACAAAACTACGATATCAAATATTGATTCTTATTATCATTTATTCCACAATTTTAATAATCCATCATAAAAAGCCTAAACAACTACGCAATATCAGCCTAAGTATTGTGTAGTTGTTCCAAAGGGCCTTTCGCCAATCCAAATCCCAATTTGTTTAGAAAATTGGCTTTTGAGACCTTGTTTTGGTCTTCTGCCTACACATTGAATATTTTTATCATAAAATATTTTTCATATTTTGCATTATGGTCTAAAATTTTTTAGAAATCTTTTTTATTTGAATTTACACTAAATAAACAATTCAATCATTAAATAATGAAAATAAATTATTTATAATCTAAATAATTACAATCATCAATTATTAAGTAATGAGACATTTACTACACTATAAAAAAAAATTAATGTTAAATAATGGGTTGATCCTGTAAAATTTCCATGTAATTGTCAAAATACATGGATTAAAATGAAATTGATATTCATCAAAATTATGAAACCTCATAAAGAAATATCAAATTGAACAAACTATAATGGCCTTCAATTTCATAGTCACGCCTTTAATGTAATTCCCCCCAAATTCTAGACGACTTAATGGTGGTTCAAATTCTAGGTTCTACGTTAAAAAAAAGACCTAGTTAGGTTTGTTGTTGTATGGCTTACTATGCTATTAGGCATGGATGTGATTTGGAGGCTAAGAAACAAGGCGGTTCGCACGCGTCACGTTACTTCCTCGCAGAAGGCCATTATCATGATTGTTAGAACTAAGAAGATTTATCGGAATATTTTTTATGCTTTATCTTCTACTTTTTGTTCTGTTTCGGATTATGTCATGTTGTCTTCTTTTGTTGCGTCGTCTAGTCATGGTGGGTCGACCTTTGTTATTGACTTATTGGCCACTTTGATGTGGGCCTTATGCTCCTCCCCACTATGTAGTCTTGGTCGCCTGAAGTTTCGGACTCGCCTTTTGTTCACCGTTTTTTCAATCTTTTGCTCATTATCAAAAGAAGAATTCCAATATATATAAGAAGATAAACTCTAGAGGTCATGCAAAGTGAGCATTGATCTATTTCCTTAGTTCTAGCTACCCCTCTAAATGAGTGAGTGTGAAAATTTGCATATATTCTTGATATTGTTACAAATTGATAGTACATTAGATAATCGATTGTGGCATGTGACCGGTGCCATATCTAACGTTTATGTTATCATGTCAAATAATAGACAATATCTCTAGGACAAATCAATTGATATTTATTATTATTTGAAAACTAAATTGTGTATTCTCATCATCATTTAAGAACTAAATCATAAAAAATTCAAAGATAAAAGATAAATTTTTCTCAAATTTTCATCACCGTTCTTGTAGATGAGTTATTGAAGATAATTTTTTTAACAAAAATGTATATAAGAAGACTCGAATATTACACTTTGTTTACAGAAAATGAAGTACCTATACTATAACTAATCACCCATTAATTGATGTTAGATTGGCTTATGATTCCAAAAATAATAAATAAAATAAGGAAAAGGCATTTTCTTGAAGAAAAAGGTTAGAAAATGTCAAATATAGAGGCCACTATAAACATTTATAATTGCATGACAAAGATGCTAACAAGACTTTCTCAAACACTTCAAATACAAGATTACAAAGTGCTGCAACTGCCACCGAAATTTTAATTAACACGAAATAATTTTTTTAAAAAGCAAACACATCTTTAGTTGGTGAAATTTAATATTTCTAGTGATAAGGTTCTCCCATCAGAACTTAATATTATATCATTCTATATTATTTAAACACATAATTCATGGAAAATTAAAAAAGACACCATATATATTTACAAAGAACAAAGAAAAATTACTAAAAGAAAATAGACTTCATGAAACCAAATAAACTATATTCAATGGTGTGTTAGGAGGTAGAAAGCTACTTTCATGTAAAACACAAGAAAATACAAGCTATTTTATTATATATTCTGTTTGGAGACTTGAAATTGTGATGATAACATTCTTTTTCCGATCATTTTCTCTGCCGACAGAAAACAATTTATACATCAGAATTTTTTTTTTTTAAATTGTTATCTAGTGGCCCAGGCATGTACTGAGGTTATAGTCAAATAATTAATAATATCTTTATTGATGTTGTATTATTGTAAATATATAGCTGTACGTGTCAACTGATTGCTTTTTTTAAAAAAAAATAATTATTATGATTGTGAATAACATGAAAAGTTTAACACCTTCTGAAAATGAAAGCTTGAATTCAATATATATATATATATATCATATCATATTAAATAAATAGAAAAGTATGGGAAATCCCTAGAAAAGTTAAATAATTTTTCTCCAATTTTTTAACTTTATTTTATATTTTAAAAATTTTCAGAAAGCCAAACCGCGCAGACAAAGGCCACTAGGGCCACAACACAGGGGCTATATCAGGGGAACGATAGAAACCTAAGGACAAACCTGAAACCCCCGGGGAAACAATATAAAAAGGACCAAGAGAAGGGCAACACACCCTCCCGAAACCCGACATGACAAGCAGGCTAGCGAGATGAAGAGCAAACAAGCTTGTTTTCCAACAGAGCCGCCTTAACCTTAACCGGAATGGAAGTAAACCAATTTAAAGAAACATGGGAGGATAAAGCCAACTTTGCTGCAACATGAGCCACCTTGTTTGCTGTTCTTCTCGCCCAAGCAACTTTAACCAGTGGCAGAGAAACCAAGTAAGCTTTGATAGAATGCATGAGAGAGACAAGCTACCACGGCACCTCATCAGACTCGATGATGACCTGTTGAACTTCCAACGCTTCCACCATGCGTAAGGCTTCCAGGAGAGCAGAAGCTTCAGCATGGAGAGGGGAACAACACGGAACCCGTTTTGCAATACCAGTAAGAAGGTCCCCTTTTCTGTCTCTCACAACCACAGCAATCGAACCTCGCGCATTCTCCAAATCAGTTGCTGCATCAATGTTAAATTTGAGCACATCGCCACAAGGCGGGGACCATTTCTCATTTTGTATCAAAGGAACCTGAGGAGCCTGATGTCTGTGAGTAGCTTTGGCAGCCTGAAAAGCGGCATTCCTTTCAATAGCAACCTTGATAACGGACTCAGGAGAGACACTTCTTCCATCAAAAACAAACTGGTTCTTAGCAACCCAGATAGACCAAAGAAGATTCAGAAATAAACCAACTAGACTCCCCTCAACATCATCAGCTTTCTTCAACGATACCAACTTGTCCTCAAACCAGTCTCGGAAGGGGAGATTAGCCCTTTGCTGGACAGCCCATTAAAGCGGGGATCCAAACCAAACCAACTTGACCCATTCGCAATGAAGAAAGAGGTGTTCGATCGATTCAGGATGGTCATTACATATGGGGCAAAGATCATTCATACCAACCCTCCTCCTCACCAAATTCACTCTAACCGGCAGGGCATTCTTTAGGCATTTCCAACAGAAAATTCTGATCTTTGGTGGAACATTAGCGGCCCAAACATAATTCCAGATGTTAGTGGGAGCGCCAGCAGAGGAAGAAGCATTATTTCCATTGTCCAAATACTCAGCTGCTTTATAATACCCCGATTTAACAGAGTAGTATCCATTCGTGGAATAAGACCAGTAAGCCTCATCCCGAGATAAATGTAGAGAAATAAGGACAGTTAAAATACGCCTTGCTAAGTCGTTTGGGAAAATTTGGAAGATTTTTCCAACATCCCAACCCGTCCCATCTTCCCTTAAAAGGCTATGTACCTTGAGGTCTCGATTACTGGGATCACCCGTCCAAATCCGATCCCCTGTAGGCAGCCATCTATCCCTCATCACTTTAACATCCTTCCCGTCGCGAATATGCCATCCCAATTGGGAAACGAGAAAATCCCTGCCCTTTAGCAAGCTATTCCACCCCCAAGAAGCATTTGTCTTCCTCTTTGCCTCCCAAACTGATTTGTCCGGGAAGTAAATCCCCTTCAAGACTTTAACCCAAAGAGCATCGGGGTTCTTGTCAATTCTCCAAATTTGTTTAGCCACTAGCGCCAGGTTCATGGCCTTAAGGTCCCTGATCCCAAGACCTCCATCCTTCTTGCTGCTCTGTAGCTTCCTCCAATTTACCCAGTGAATTCCTCTTTCTTTATTGCTCTGACTCCACCAGAACCGGGCCACCATACTTGAGATCTTCTCGCAAAAGGAGTTCGGAAGGATGAAGATGGACATGATATAAGTTGGTATTGCCTGTATAACCGATTTGATCATCACTTCCTTCCCCACAGGCGAGAGGAGGCAAGCCTTCTATCCCTGAATCTTCTGCCAAATTTTATCCCTCAACCAATTTAAAGACTGAGCTTTAGATCTCTGCCACTCCCCTGGGAGTCCCAGATATCTCCCCGGGGAGTTGCAAATTGGCATCCTCAGGATCCTAGCAATCTCAGATTTCACATCATCCCTGACATCCTTGCTGAACATGATACCAGATTTTGCAACATTAATTCTCTGACCTGAGGCTGCAGAATAAGCATTCAGGACCTGTTGCAACTCATAAGCTTCCCTGGGCTCCGCTTTTGTTAGGATCATAGAGTCATCCGCATAGAACAAATGGGAGAGGGTGGGGCCAGTTCTGGACAGCTTCAAACCCGACATCGCACCCGACTCCACAACGTGAGATAGAAGGGAGGATAAACCCTCAGCCGCAATAATGAAGATGTAGGGAGATAGCGGATCCCCCTGTCGCAGCCCCCTTTGCGGAATAATGGTGCTGCCCAACACACCATTCAACTTGACTTTATAAGAAACCGAGGAGATACAACTCATAACCATGTTAATCCAATGCTCATTATATCCTAAAGCTCTGAGCATACCTTGGACAAAAGCACACTCCATTCTATCATAGGCTTTACTCATATCAAGTTTTGCCACCATCGCCTTCAAAGACCCCCTACAAGACCTTTTAAGCTTTTGGAACACTTCATGAGCCACTGTGATATTATCTTGTATTTGCCGGCCTCGAATAAAAGCGCTCTGCGAATCACTAATAATCACCCCCATGGAATGTTTCATACGTTCAATCATAACTTTTGAAATAATTTTGTAGATGAAGTTGTAGCAGCTGATCGGTCTGAAATGCCCAATCTCCTCCGGGTGCTGAATCTTAGGGACCAAAGTAATGTGAGTATCATTAATATTGGCAGGAAGGGTGGCCGTTTGGAAGAAATCTCTCATAGTACGAACCACGTCTTCCTTAATAAGATCCCAGTTACGTTGATAAAAGTGGCCAATATAAAAGTTGACTGATATAGATATCTATATTAATTTTTTTTTTTAGCAAGATATCTATATTAATATTGGCCTAAAATGAAACTCAGAACATTTTCAGCCCACTTTAACAAGCCCAAATAAAAATGAGTTGGATTTAGACTTTTTGAAACCCTGGCCCATTCTTTGTTGAATTTTCTTATTATTATGTTATATTACTAAATTATGTATGTATTAAGCGTCATATATTTTATAGCGTCAATATNAATTTTTTTTTTTAGCAAGATATCTATATTAATATTGGCCTAAAATGAAACTCAGAACATTTTCAGCCCACTTTAACAAGCCCAAATAAAAATGAGTTGGATTTAGACTTTTTGAAACCCTGGCCCATTCTTTGTTGAATTTTCTTATTATTATGTTATATTACTAAATTATGTATGTATTAAGCGTCATATATTTTATAGCGTCAATATATATTAAAAAGGTTAATATTTTATATGGGCCTAAAATGAAACTCAGAACATTTTCAGCCCACTTTAACAAGCCCAATTAAAAATGAGTTGGATTTAGACTTTTTGAAACCCTGGCCCATTCTTTGTTGAATTTTCTTATTATTATGTTATATTACTAAATTATGTATGTATTAAGCGTCAATATATATAACATAATTCTATTCGTTAACACTGTCTAAATATTTTTATTTACATATTAATAATAAAATTCAAGAAATCAAATATATAAAACGAGGTAAGATCAGTCTAGTATGAAGGATTCATATCCTATTTTATAAAAAAAAAAATTAAAAAACTTTACCTTTTAAAATTTGAGTTTGTAATACTAATATTCGGAATTGATGAAATGGATAAGTTAGGAAGTGTACGTGGTTTGCTTTGAAGAGCAGAAAGGCTAAACTTAGAAGAAAACACAAATGACAAATCACACACTTCAAATAACTTGAACGTTTCCTATTATATATCACATTGCTTGGAGTAACCAAATTCACAATATGGAATTTTCCACCTTAATTATTTATTCCCTTCCTCTTTCTTTCTTTCTTTCTTCATGATTTTCTTATTATCATTTGATTTCTTCTTCCCACCCAAAAGTCCCATTATTACAAGCAAAAAAAGTTGGCTATATATATATATATATATTCACATTTTAATATAAGATTGTGAAGAAGAATTAGAAGTGATGATGATGGTGAGCATGTTGAGAAGAGAAGCATATATGGCTCAGAATTTCAGATTTGTTCTTCAGCTTCTTCGTCCTACCAAGGTTGAATCTGATTATTATTATTATGGCAGATTTCAGAGAAATTATCGGATAATTTCACAATCTAAGCTTGCAAGTGGGTATAATTATTGGATGCATCCTGCCCTGCAATTTTTCACTACACATAGAACCATCACTGCTACTTCTTCTCGTTCTGCTGGGTATATTGCTCTCTCTCTCTCTCTCTCTCTCTCTCTCTCTCTCTCTCTCTCTCTCTCTCTATATATATATATATATATATGTTGAAGTATTACATTGCTTGATTAAACGGTCTTCTAACTCTATATATATAATGAGGCAACCCTCTCTCATTGAAAGTTCTTTTGAGGTGTGTTAATTAGACATTTTTACATGGTATCAGAGCCTAGTTTAGACATATGTGGATAGATGAGCCTTACTACGTAGGCTGCTCCGGAAATAACTCGTTGGCTTCACGCTCCTATGTCGAGCGTGAGGGGGGCGTGTTGAAGTCCTGCATTGCTTGGTTGAATGGTCTTCTAACTCTATAAATATAATGAGCTAACCCTCCCTCTCTTTTGAGGAGAGTTAGAACTTTCTAGTACAATATATACATAATATCCATCAAAACTTTGATTCTGATTTTGATTTTAATATCATCTTTTATTAATTGATCAATTTTCTTGTCTGAATTCTATTTGAAGGGTGAAAAATGTCAACATTCAACCACCACCATCACCACCGTCTCCACCACAAGTTCCTTCTTCTCCAAGCTTCTTCCCTAATTGGTATGAACATTCAAGAAATTAAATAACATTTTTTTTTACTACAATATTCACAAAACTGATGTTCTTTTTTCAGGAATTAATGACTATAAGCTATATCTTACCTATCTTATGGTCTAAATGAAAATTAACTTTTGTTCAAGTAATTAAAGAGTTCTCATAAATGAAATAAAACTAAACCAATAAGAGTGTTTCCAAATTTTAACAAAACTCAAATCCAAGGCATTACTAATAGAGAGGGACAAGATTGTGGTTCTTTATGTCTCTGCTGAGTTAATCCCTTTTAAAATACCAGAATTAATTATTTGGGTTTCATGCATGTTATATATATTGCTCAATATATATATAGATACAAGTATACATACAGAATGATTTGGTGAAATTAATCGTGCAGGCTAAGATGGGTTTTGAGCTCAGTGCTTTCTCTGTTGCTACCTTTTTCTTGGCAAAAACTGAGAACAATAGAAGGTATACTTGGAAATACATACATATTCAATGAGACTAATTAATTAAGTAATAATAAGTTGTTGAAAAATGTTGATGTTTATATATATTTGTATTCAGAAGAAGCAGAGATAGTGGTTGAAGGGGTTGACAGAGTAGCAAAAGTAGTAGAGAAAGTGGCAAATGTTGCAGAGAAAGTAGCAGAAGATGTAGCAGAAAATGTTGCAGAGGATAGTCAATTGAAGAAAGCAGCTTTATTTGCAGAAAATGTATCAAAAGAAGTTGCTCATGATGCTCATCAAGCTGATCAGTTTATCCACAAGGTAATTTTATTCATATATATAGTTATACTAATAATAATGTATGTATATATATAAGCTTAAATAATTTTAGACAGATTCATACCTATAATATTTGATGAGTTCTTGAAAGTTTGAATATTTGATATGGTATTTTATGAGTTGCCAACTATGATTTAGTTAGAATTTTTTAAACACTTCATTATATATAGTGTTATCTTACATAGAAAGTTATTAAAAGATATACAAGTTAATACAGATTTTAGTAGTGTTTGAAATTCTTGAAGTTAATACCATAGTTATAAAACTGAGCCGGACCGGCCGGTCAGACCGGTTGAACCGTGAACCGGCCAGTGGTCTGATCCGAGTTGAGTACAAAACCGGTCCAGCTAAGAACCGGTCAAAAACCGGGAAAACCGCATTGAACCGGCCGATTCTGAGGTTGAACCGGTTCAGGTTTTTTATTTTTTTAAGTTTTTCTTGATTAAAATGATGCTATTTTTTTTAAAAAAATCTTATTATGTTTAGACTCAAAATAATACACTATTTAATAGTTTTTACTTGAAAATTTAATTTTTTATCCTCTTAATTATCACTTTCTTATTGAATCCAGCTTAAATTTAAAGAGTTTATTATATATTTTTATTATATTAAAATAGATATATTATTTTTTATTTATTTAATTATTAACGGTCCGACCCCGGTTGAACCATTGAACCTTGAACCGCTGCTTCGGCCGGTTCAATGACCGGTCCGGTTTTAATAACCTTGGTTAATACAATTCAGTCATTCAAATATATTTGGCAAAAGTATTTTTGGTACCCTAAAGTATAGAGTCAATTTCAGTTATATCCCAAAAGTTTTTTAGGTCAATGGTACTCCCCAATCTTTTTTTTTTGTCAATTATACCTCTAATTTTGATGTACAATTGACTCAAATGTGAAACATTGAAGTATAATTGATTCAAAATAAAATTTGGGAGTACAATTGAAACTAACGCTATACTTTGGGATATCAAAATACTTTTACCAATATATTTTGTGGAGACAAATTGATTAAAATATATTGGTTTCATGACTTTCAAATTAAACAATATAAACAAAACTTTTCAGTAATTAGATTCCTAACTCATATCTTTTAAACATCCAATTTATATATTTACTCTTTTAAATACTGTAGGTTAGTGTTCTATGGAAGTTTGATAAATTAAAATTAACATGATTAAGCTTCTCATGATGCTCATTTTTACTTGGTCCTATAATTACTTGTTGAATTTGATAAAACATTGAAAGTTTCTGATATTTAAATTCTGGGAATTGAAACACAGGTTGATGAAGTGAAGAATGACCTGGATGATTTGGGGTCCATTATTCACCAGTTTGGAAAGAAAGAATCACAGAGAAAGTGATGCCCAAAAAATAAAAAGGAAAAAGTTATTCTTGAATATCATTCTTAATTTGTTGTAAAAAAGATTCATTTATTTGTATTTTGTACATGACTTAATGGATGAAGGATTGAAGGGGTCTACGTTAGTTGAACTACTTTAATGGGTTTTTTAATCATCAAGATATTTAATATAGTTTAATTTCTTCAGCATATTCTAATATATTTTTTTACCTCAGAAAAAGATTAAATAATAGAAAAGGCATATTTAACATAAACTCGGAAAAAGAATAAACGGATCTTGTGCAGTAAAGTTCGCAAGAATAAGAAATTAAAGTAATTGTTACGAAATTTGGTCGGAAAACCGTCAACATTTTACAAATAAGACGGCAAGTTTTTTTTTTTTTTTTTTGTAATAAATAAGACGGCAAGTTATTGTTGTTATTATTAACTATTTAATTGACAAAACTATGTTCCAGATTGCCAAACATTGAGATAAATCTGACACGCAATCAAACAACTTATACTTTAAAATTAACTCAACAAAATTATTATCATGTTGTTAAAATATTTGTTAATCTCTTTGCTTATATAATTCATTATTTAATTTACACATGGCAAAAATATTTTGTAAGATCTATCATGATAGTCTCAATTAGTCATACAATAATATAGAATATAAAAGATGATTTTTCACATATGAAAAAAATTTAGGATGAAAGAGATTTCATAACCAAACTATAAAAACGGTTAAAATCTTGGTGTGTTTGTTTACTTATGGGCTAAATTTCACTTTAGTTTTTTAATATATTTTCTTAAAGTACTTATTTATATTTTTATGATTTTTTATTTTAGTCTTTAATTACTTTTTTTTTTACTAAGAAAGTTTAGGTGAGTTGAGCCCAGGAGTTCACCAAGGTTAGGGCATGCCTTTTGACTCTATGAACGCTTACAAAGGTATTTACAGATCGTCTACCAATAAGGCTCCCATATCAGTAGCGAGATTCAAATTCACGACCTTGTGGGTTATGAGTTGACTCCTTACCAACTAGGTCAACATTTGTTGGCGTCTTAAATTACTTTTGTTTTTAATTCAAATGTTAAGAGTTTAGATTTAGATTGTTTATGAGTTCTTTTTCTAATTAATTAAAACTTTAACCAATAAAATCAAGTCACGTCTTACAAAAATAAATTTGGAACCAAAAGTAAAAACTATAAAAATATAAATTATTATTTAAAAATAATAAGAACAAATAAACTAGGACTCATACATAAAAATCAAAATGAGATTTTAAAATATATATATATATATATATGTGTGTGTATGTATGTATGGATGTATTTTTCAATACCATACTGTCACATTATTTTAGGTAACTTGGGCCAATCCAAAAACAATTAAGAATTCCCACGAAAATAAAAATGAATAAAGAAACTAAGCAAATGGTGATGAAGTGATAAGCATGAAGCTGAGTGTTTTGTTTTAAACGCCAGAAAGATCATCTCTTGACGTTTCCTTCATCTTTCATATTTGTTTGGAGTGATCAAACTCACAACACCAAAAAATCCCATCTTAATTAGTATTTTTTTTCTTTTCACTTTTCATTTCTCAGATTGTGAAGAGAAATTATAATTAGATCACTGATTCTGGATCATTCATTATTGATTCCTCATCACAATGTCAAGAAGTCAACCATGGGTGACTCAGAACTTCAGACTTGTTCTTCAGCTTCTTAAAGTTGAATCCATTAATAATAATGGCGGATTTCACAGAAATAGTCTCATCATCTCACAATCTAACCTTTCAAATAGGTATTGGAAGCATCCTGCCATCCAATTTCTCAGCACTACTTCTAATTCATCTGGGTATGTAACTATATATTTTGATTTTCATTTTGATCATCATCATCTTCTTCTTCAAATAATGAATTTTCCAATCTGAATTTTGAAGGGTGAAAAATGTCAACGTTCAGCCACCACCAGGTCATCCTTCTCCTTCTCCAGGCTTTCCTTTCCCTAATTGGTATGAAGAAATTTGAGAAACTCTTGTTCAATCTATCTGAGTTTTCTGAATCAATATGGTCTTATATCACTATAAGATATATTTCATCATTAATTGATCCCCTTTTAGTATCTCAAATCTGAATTAAACTAAACATAAAAGTATAAATATTAGATGGTCAAAACTTCATTATTTTAATCCTCAAAGGTTAAATTACATTTTGATTATCAAAGTTCAAACCTTTCCATTTGTTTCATAATTAGTACAAAATATAGTAACTTCCGATTTAGACACTTGACCTAGACGATTTCTCTATCTTTCATACGTGTGACTAAGAATAAAGATTTCTCTCTCTCCCAACTCATTTATTAGGACTCATATGAGAGAGAAATCATCTATTTTAATTGTCCAAGTAAGAGATAACGACAGAAATCACATGAAATTATATTTTGATCTAAGATGAAACAAAATACAAAGTATATGAAGACCAAAATGGAATTCACACTATATTTCGAGGACAAAAATGAAGTTTTGACCTGTATTATATATATAGAAACATTTCTTGAGAATTTGATGATGATTAATTATGTAGGCTAAGATGGGTTCTGGCCTCTGTGGTTTCTCTCTTGCTACCTTTCTGGACTCATAACTGGCAAACACTGAAAACAATAGAAGGTATATATATATATACATATAATTATATACACAATAATTGATTGAGAAAAAATTTAATGCATATATATATATATATATATATATGTTATGAATCAGGAGAGGCAGAGATGGTGGAAGACGATGTTGAGAAAATGGCAGATATAATAGAAGAAGTGGCAGATATGGCAGAGAAAGTAGCAGAAGATATTGCAGAAAATTTGCCTCAGGATAGTAAATTGAAAGAAGCAGCTTTGGTTGTTGAAAATTTATCAAAAGAAGCTGCTCATGATGCTCATTTAACACAAGAGTTTATTCACAAGGTACTAATTAAATTGCTTCACTACCTTTCATTTACCATAATCCTCTTCGTGTTTGTGAGATTGATGGCAATACATTGAGTGGATGATAATCTCTAATTCTTGAAATAAATTGATAATGTAAATTTTAGACAGAAAAGGTGAAAAGAGAAATAAAACAAATAGTAGGATGGTATTCACATCCTTTGCATCTTTGACTCTTGAAAATTAGTATTATTAATTTCGGGAATTCAAATCCTACATGAAGGATCATGTTCTAATCATTTGAATTGAAGCTGTAACCCATAAGTTAGATCTTATAAATTTTAGAATCATGCTATCATCCAATCTGTAAAGGTGCCCACCTGTTGTGTTAGTTTGATTAATTTAATCCAAATTTGTTGTGTTCTTTCCCCTTATCAACACAAATCTTGAGTTATGTGTTTTCAAACTCCCAATTGATATGGAGTGAACTTATAACCCACAAGGTCGTGAGTTCGAATCTCGCTGCTAATGTGAGGACCTTGTTGGTAAGCGATTTGTAAGTGATAAACGTTCATAGAGTCTGGAGGCATGTCATGACCTTGGTGAGCTCTCGGGCCTAACTCATCACCTAAACTTTTTTTAACCAAAAAAAAAACTCGTCACTTGGGAAACATCTGATAAAATTAGAACGAAAATTAACATTACCCAATCCTATGGATGGCTTGCTAATAAATTTGATAAAATGTTGAATGCTGATTTGTGAATTATTTTGGATAATGAAACACAGGTTGATGAAGTGAAGAATCAGCTGCTCAATGATTTGGAGTCCTTCGTCGAACCCATTATTGACAACTTGGCAAAGAAAGAATCCGAGAGAGGGTGATGCAAATGAAACAAAACTATAATTTTCAAAAGAGATTGATTTGATTGAAGAAGGGAAGAAGAGAGAAGGAGAGTATTTATAATACCCTCTCTTTTACAACTTGTACATCACTGTTAATTATTGAGTGAGAAAAACAAATTGCATATATATATATAAGATTAACAGATTAATCCTTGTGTAATATGAATGTGAACACCCTGTAATTTACTAAATAACTAAGGGAAATTGGGAATGATGTTCCTTGTCGATTTATAATTATTGTGATTTCTATAAGAAAATATGAACAGCATCAACGGGTACTTTAATTTTCAAAACAACTTAAAAGTTTATCATTTTAGCCCATTTTACTGTTATTTTGTGCGCTGAAAATAGAGTGAAAAATAAACAATTAGAACGACAGCTTGAAATAAAGTAAAACTTTAACTACATAAAGAAAAAGTAAAAAGAGTATAGGTATATATGTACAAGCCAATTAAATTTATTTAACAAAATGATAAGCACATTATGCTTGTGTGCACAAAACTTGATTCATTTTACATATATATTTCATTTTTTCTGTCTCAAGTCTTAACAAGAGTTCAATTTCTTAATTCGATTTTTAAAAAAATGTTATTAGACATTTCTGCCCTCTGTTTACCAAGCATTACAAATCACTTTCCATGAATTTGAGACACCTCTCCATATATAGTTATACTTGCATCTCAAAATCATGACCCACTTTGATCATAACAACTCTTTATTTTGGTTGTTAAGAGAATAATAAATTGTTGTCAGTCAATTTTACTGTTATTTTAAAAATTTGTACCTAAATGAAGTTTTACTTTAAAGATATTTTGCTACCGCAAATTAATGGCCATTGAAACAAAATAACTATTTGTTTGTCCAATGTCCAACCAAAAATTAGTAAAATAACTATTTAAAACAAAATTAATTGCAACATAAGGATTTGTTTCATCATTGTAATATATACTTTAATTCAATAATTTACTTTGTTCGTCCAGCATTTCTTGTGTTTAACTAGAAGAGCTACTAAGACTGCACGATTATAATCAGATCAAACACTCATTTGTTTCGAATAAATATCACTCATTTGATTCGAATAAATATAAACTAAGCAGAGCGATATATGCAAAATAACATCAGTGAAACACTGTATCGAAATTACAAACTCCAAGTAGTGAACAAGAATAAAAAATAAAGCTCAGCTCATAATTCAGAATCTCAGCGAAAATTAAACCTAAAATATCAATAAATTCCGTAACTGTGAGAGACAGCGGAGGTAGGTCTAACAGAATGCAGTACTTTCACATGGCCAAAACGGCTGCTACGAGTCCAAAAGCAACAGATCCGGCGACGGCAAAGCTGTTAGTAACGGCGCCGTTAGTGGACGGAGCTGGAGCCTCAGAAGGAGGAGAAGAGATCGAAGATGGAGTGACGGCAGCAGGAGAAGGAGATGGAGAAGAAGAAGATGATGATGTAAGAGGCGATGGTGGAGAGCTCACAACAGTGGAAGTAGATGGAGCAGCGGCCGGTGAAGTCGCCGGCGAGGGAGATGCCTTTGGTGTTTTCGCCGCCGATCTCGGAGAAGCGGCCGGAGATTGTGCGACGGCGGAGAAGACGAACAATGCCATTAGCATAAGAATCGTAGTGCTTGAGCGAGCCATTTTCAGAGTTAGAGAGAGAAAACGGAGGAGAGAGAGAAACAGAAATAACAAAAAGCAGAGAGAGAAGGCGAGATTGATTGATTGAAGAAGGGAAGAAGAGAGAAGGAGAGTATTTATAAGGAAAGTGAAAGAGAGGGTTGAGTGTGAGGACGAAAGTGACCGTTGGATTCTGAGATTGTGATCAGCACGTCGATCGAGGAAGATCAGACGGTTGATATTCCCAAGCTAAAGCGTGGGGGTAATGATGAGAAACAAGCCACCGAAACGCAGCGAAACGCGGAGTGGGTTTCCAATCAGACCGTTTTGTTTTGTTTTGAGTTCACAAAAATATACTTTCGTCCCCAAACTTTACACCAACTATCAATTTCGTCCCCAATCTTTCCTGTTTTCATCAATTTTATCCTTTGACTAAATTATTTTAATAAATTAAGGATATAATGCATTCTGTTTTTCAATTTGAGTCAGGATTTGAGTTTATTTTTCTACCAATGTTACATTATATATCGTTAGCCACATAAATTCTGTAGTTAATATTTAGCTAAAGTAAGAGAAAATGATAAAATTGATCAAAATGTAAAAGATTAGGGACAAAATTAACAGCAAAAAAATATTGGAGACGAAATTGACAGTACGTGTAAAGTTTGAGGACAAAATGGGCGATAATACAATTTTGGCAGAAACACTAATTTCGTCCTCAAAATTTTACATCAATTGTAAATTTCGTTTTCAATTTTATTTTGCCGTCAATTTTTTCCCCTGTTTTACATTTTGATCAATGAACGATAAATTACATCTTGTTTTTCAATCTAATTATAATTTGAGTTTTTTTTTTTCTATCGATTTTATATTATATATCATTAGCCGCACAGATTATGTCGTTAATATTTGGCTAAAGTAAGAGCAAAGGATAAAATTTACCAAAATGTAAAACATTGTAAACCAAATTGAGTGCAAAATAAGATTATGGATGAAATTGAGAGTTGGTGTGAAGTTTAGAGATGAAATTAGTATTTTTGCCTAAAATTTTGAGCTTTTTTTGTTTTAAAATTTTGAGCTTTTGGATACGCTAGAAAGAAAGAAAGGATACAGTTGTGTTGATCTCGACCGTTAACATGGAAGAGAAAAATAATGGTCGTTGGATGGAACAGATGCCGAGGTTTGCAACGGTCAAGAAATAGAAAAGCGTAAAAGTGTGGGGATCCACAACGAGGAATAAGAGAAATGAGTTGGTCTTAATCATAAAGAAATGTGGATTTTAATTAGGGTAAATTACAATTTGGTACTCTGAGGTTTAAAATGTGATATTTTGATATTCTGTGGTATTCTCCGTTAACAGTTTGGTACCCTAAACTTTAATTCTGTTAAAAAACTAACATAATTTGGCATTTTTAAGCTATTTTATAATTTTAACCAACTTTAGAAGATAAAAGGTTATTTTGTAATTTTAACCAATTTCATATGACTCACTTACCTTTCTCTATACGTCGTTCGCCGGCAGTGACCCTCCATTCGATGTCATCGTAATTGGAAGCGGAGAGAGTTGAGGGTGTCGTTCCGGTGGGAGACTCTGTTCGCAGTGTGGCAAAATTTCTGCCTTTGGCATTGTGGAAGTAGACGTCATCGCCGCCCACGAAGCGAGGGTCATAACACAAGGTTGGGAAGAAGAGGCAGTCAACTGTGTTCTTTTTTTGTTTTAATTTTTTATTTTGGTGTAAAGATTTTATATTTTTAGAATTTTGTGTTTTTAAGGATTGTTTTGAAGAGATTTAAATAATTCTAGATGTTTTAGTAATTTTAGCCTCTTTTTTCTATATTAAAATTGTCTTTTATCTCTCAAAGTTGGTTAAAATTATAAAATAGCTCAAAAAGTGTCAAATTCTATTAGTTTTCTAAGGGAATTAAAGTTTAAGGTACCAAAATGTTACGTTTTAAAGCATAGAGTACCAAAGTGAAATATAGTCAAACTACAAGATACCAAATTGTAATTTATCCTTTTAATTATTAACCATTAAATTATTTTAAATTTAAAATATATTTAAATAATTCAAATAATTGAGAGGTAAAAGTCTCAAAAGATTTAAATTTTCCATGGTCTCCTTAGGAATAAACTATGAGTCGAAGGTGGGGGGACCAATGTGTTGTATTTGGAATTAAGGACATCCAACATGAGTCTTCGTTTATTGATTCACACGTTAATGACGGGCCTACCTTTTTGTATTTTAGGTCTCCTATGGTCCTGTCTGAAAAGAAAATGTAATTATAGGATACTAGTTTTTTTTAATAAACAAAAGTTTACATATCACTTTTTAATAAAATCTTCACAATACGAGTAAAATTTATGATTTTATGAATCATTAATCAATTTTTTACTAACCAAATCAATATTTGTTGGCTAAAATATCAATTCACCTCTGATATAGATGATTAGAAAAATGCACGATTCAAATCTAAAAAATTAAATAAAATGGTGTATGTTCTATGAACTATGAATCTATGATGTTATACATAAAGATTTTTTTTTTTTTTTTTTAAAATGAAGTCTTCTTCCCCATTTGCCGGACAATTTACTCCACTTTACTTTAGCTTATTAGCCTTTTGTTTCATCTTTCTCTTTCCAATTTATTTACCATTTAATTCATTCAAGAATCTAATTGTTGAGGAAAGTAAGGGGAAAAATATTAATATAGTCAAATTTAACATTAATGGGCACTTAAAAGATGAAATTTTTATTTTTCAGATGCAATCTTTTTTAATGTTTTATCAACATACACACACATTTGACGTCGGAAACTCATTTAATTTGCAAGATTTTTCAAAATTGATCATTTACTAAAAATGTATAATTAGACAATCAAAAAGTTAATTCCGGATCTTCTTATATCGTATCCAAATTACGCGTATCATTAATGAAATAGGAGTTTTTTTTTTTCAATTGTGGAAATGAAATAAAAACTAGGCAAATAATAAAAGGGAAGAAACTACTATTTAAAGCAAAAGTTAGTAGCTTAAAAAATCAAAATTATTGGGATGGAATCTTTTGAATGAGTGGAAAATGGCTGTATAATAGAGTAAAAGTTTTGTGCCTGGTCTTCTTGGCTGGACACCTCTTCACTTTAGACATGTGAAGCAAAGCACCAAGGTTGAAGGATTTTGCTTACCTTTTTCAGAAAGTTGTTTTTTTTAATAATTAAATTATTTTAAACTGTGTATATAATAATAATATCAATTTAACTTTATGTAAGTTTTTCAAAAAATAAATTAAGTTTTAAATTAATATTTTTAAAAAGAGTTGAGTTGTATTTTGGACGTGGCCATATATAGTTTCCTTAGAACAAGGTGGGTTTTTTTAATGGTACAATAAGTGAAAGTGAAAATAAAAAAAGCAAAAGCGAGAAACCAAAGTAAATTTTGTCCCGTCCAAATCATATTAAAGCAAAAGGAATTATTCTGATAATGTATGACTCATGACTCATATACCTTTCAGGCTTTCACACTCACACCTCATTTTCTTATGTTCTAAGTCATGTTGTGACAAAAAATCAGTGATAGATGTCACAGATCACATTAACAATAATAATTGAGATTTAATACTAATAAAGTAATAATAATACTAACAACAAAAACAATAATAATAATAATAATAATAATAATAATAATAATAGTAATAATAATAATAATAAATGGTTCATTTACATAGTATTGATCTAATTCAGATAATAACTTTTCTGTTGACAGTAATTAAATTATATAATTCAGGATTCTGAGGTTCACAAAGAACGTTGCTTTTTCCTTTTTGGGGCAGCTTTAGAAGTTAAAAAATATCTCTAAAATCTGAACCAAAAGATATTATATTCTGTTTATTTATAATTTGTGATATCCTGAAATCAGTTTCTTTCTCTCATTCATTAAAACCTCCGAGAAAAGGGACTAAAATGTGAATAAAGCCATAAACAGCGATAGAACCTGGATAATGACTCAAGAAATTGCACTAAGAAACCGCGATAGAATCTGAATATAACTAAAATCTCACCTGATCAGCCTATATTATAGAATATAGATAAACGCATCTTCAAGGCCAACAAATTAATCATGTGAGCACATAAAAATATTAAATATCAACTCCGAAGTGAATAAAGAATCCAAAAGATAATATCATTCATTACAATAATAATAAATAGAATGGGAATACACAGTAAAATAATGAAATGAATGAATCCAGAATCCTCAATGGGGAAAATACCAAAAAAAGCTCAGCCAGCACTCATTCAAATAGACAAAAAAAAAAAAAAAAAAAANNAAAAAAAAAAAAAAAAAGAAAACTCGTCGATGATCTCTCTACATCATGAAAGCGGCAGCGAAAACCACAACGGCAGCAGATCCGGCGATGCTGAATCTGTTGAGAACGGCACCGTTTTTGGCTGGTGCTGGTGCTTCCGATGGTGTGTTGGAGATGGATGAGGGAGAGAACGCCGGAGATTCAGCCGGCGACTCGGAGGTCGACGGAGAAGGAGCAGATCCACTTTTCACCGGAGCGTTCGCCGATGGAGTCGCCGCCGGAGACTGAGATTTCGCCTTCCGTGGAGAAGCCGCCGGCGATTGAGCCAATGTTGCAGTCACCAACAAAGCAGCAACAAGCATCAACACAACACCAGATCGAGCCATTGTAGAGAAAATTAACAGTGATTTGATTACAAATATAGATGTGAGAGTAAGAAAGAAAGAGAGAATTCGAATTCTGAATTTAGAAGTTGAAAACTCAAGTGAGATTTGCAGATGGTTGTGATGTGAAAAGTGTGAGGCTCGTAGGGGTATTTATATAGAACGAAGAACGCGTGAAGACGGCGTTGCGTCACTATTAGCCGTTGATGCACTAAAATAATGATCACGAGATCCAACGGCTGATATTGACAATTAAAAATGTGAATGATTTCCAAGCTGGCTTCGTGTACAACTGTGAGTGAATCTTGTCCGTACATGTGGTTTGAAAGAGGAAATTCGGGAGAGAGTATAGCCGTTGGATGGATATTGGTTAAGGAAAGTGGCAACGGTCGAATAATGGAGGGTTTATTTATTTATTTAAAAAAGAAAAGAGAATGAAAATGAAAATAAATAAATATAAAGTGTGAGTGACTGACAGCTTCAACGGCGAAAACGGTAGTACCAAATATCCGCGTGAGACGTGGAGGGACCACGTCGTTGCTTAAAAGCTCTAGATTCTTCTTCATGTACTAGCCGTTGCAGAAAATAAATTAGGGTAAATTGCAATTTGGTACCTTGTGGTTAGGGGCGGTTCCCCTTCGGTACCCTGAAAGAAAAATTTTTGCATTGTGGTACTCCGTGGTTTGCTCCGTTAGCGATTTGGTCCCCTGAGGTTTTTTTCTGTTAGAATTTAACGGCAAATGTACGTTAAAATGTCAAAAATCTCCCAACAAGTATTCTCTTATGCGTTTAAGTCCTTTCCCTTTACTAAAAGAGATCAAAACATAAAGAATTAATTATAAAAGGGTTTTTAGAATTATAATATTATAGAATTTTCTCATTTTCATAAGATTTCTTTTGAATAGGTCATGATTTAATTACACTTTAATCCCAAAAGTTTATGATATTTATCATCTTCATTCATTTTAGTCCCAAATCCTCAAAATAAAATTGTAAAGTGTCTCAAAACTCTTCCAAACATTTCAATTTAGTCCTTAAAAGTATTAAAAACCCTAAAACCTAAACTCTAAACCCTAAACTATAAACCCTAAACTCTAAAATCCTAAACCCTAAAACCCTAAACCCTAAAAAATCTAATTTGAGCAATTAGGTCCCTCACCCATTCTTATCCCATTATTCTCAATTCCCCCTCTTTTCATCATCTTCATTCATTTTAGTCTCAAATCCTCAAAATAAAATTGTAAAGTGTCCCAAAACTCTTCCAAACATTCCAATTCAGTCCTTAAAAATATTAAAAACTTTAAAACCTAAACCCTAAAACTCTAAACCCCAAACCCTAAGCCCCCAAACCCTAAACTCCAAACTCCAAACCTCAAACCCTAAACCCTAAAACCTTAAAAAAAGTCTGAGTTGTACAATTAGGTCCCTAACATTCTTATCCCATTATTCTCAATTCCCCCTCCTTTTCATTATCTTCATTCATTTTAGTCCCAAATCTTCAAAATAAAATTGTAAAGTGTCCCAAAACTTTTTCAAACATTCCAATTTAGTCCTTAAAAATATTAAAAATCCTAAACCCTAAAACCTGATACCCTAAACCCTAAATCATAATTCCTAAAACCATAAATCATAAATCTTAAAACCCTAAATCCCTAAATCCTAAAACCTAATCCATATACCCTAAAACCCTAAATTGATTTTTTTTTGAAAAATTTGAATTGCCCAGAAATCTCATCAAAACCACCCTAAATTGATTTTTCTTTCAGGGTACCGAAGGGGAACCGCCCCTAACCACAAGGTACCAAATTGCAATTTACCCAATAAATTAACAAAATAAATAGGGTAAATTACACTTTGGTACCCTGTGGTTTGAAACTTGACACTTTGGTACCCTGTGGTATTCTCCATTAACACTTTGGTACCCTTTGGACCTATTTTGTAATTTTAACCATAACAAATTTTTCAAAAATTACATATTGACCCCAAAAAATTTCAAAAAATTACAAATAGGTCCCTGGATACATATTATCTAGGGACTAAAATGGAAACTATAAAAACTTTTTGGGGTCAATATGTAATTTTTGCAAAATTTGTTATGGTTAAAATTACAAAATAGCTCCAAAGGGTACCAAAGTGTTAATGGAGAATACTTCAGGGTACCAAAGTGTCAGGTTTCAAACCACAGGGTACCAAAGTGAAATAGGGTCAAACCACAGGGTACCAAAGTGTAATTTACCCAAATAAATAAAAGATAAAATCAAAATAATTCGATCACTAAAATTAAGGTAAAAGTAGGTTTATTTTTATAAATAATATAAAAAAAAATAAAGTATTTAGATTTTTAGGACAAAAAAGAAACTATTTAGGTATATGGGACACTCGGATGTGGTCCGAGTGTCCCGATACATGGCACCGGGTGAAAAAAAAATTTTAAAATTTTTTTGGGACACTCGGTCGTCGTCCGAGTGTCCCTATTGTGTCGGCTCATCCCCAAAAATTTTCAAAACTGTGTCAGCCGGACTGACAGTCCGACTGACACAGCAAGGACACTCGGACGGCATCCGAGTGTCCCAAAAAAATTTTAAAAAAAAAATTTCACCCGGTGGCACCTGGCACCGGGTGATTGGTCCACGTGTATTGGGACACTCGGACCACATCCGAGTGTCCCATACACCTAAATAGTTTCTTTTTTGTCCTAAAAATCTAAATACTTTATTTTTTTATATTATTTATAAAAATAAACCGTAAAAGTATTGTTGGTACCTCAACGTATGATGTCACTTTTAGTTATACCTCTAAGTTTCACATTTGATCAATTATATCTCAACCTGTCAATTTTTTTTGTTTTAAGGTCCTTAAGTTTCCATTATTTAGAAATCTTTCATTCTCTCAAGATTTTTCTTTCACACGAGTCCCTAGTTAAATACAAAATAATCTTGAATGTTTTTCATCTTTGACGAACTGGTCCCTGTAATTGAGAAACTTGAAAAATCTCTCCCCCTGTTTTTCACAGTTCCGACAACCACACACAAACTCGTTGGTGAGCCTAGAATACAGAGAAATCGAACAAAAATACCAATAGCTCTAACTTCCGGCATTAACACACAGTCTTCGATGGCGGTGTCGTCGTGGTCGTCGAAATTGAGAAGTAAAGGGACAGAAAAGGGATGAGAACGATGTAATTTAGGGGAGACAAGGAAGCTGAGGACGACGACGAGAAGGACCATGTCGACGGAAACAAGGATAGAGTGGACAACGACGATAAAGTGTGGTGATGATGTTTTAGGGTTTGAGAAGGAAAGCTGTTAATGGCTTTTAAGGACCTATTTGTTAAAGATGACAAACATTCTGGACTATTTTATAATTAGTTAGGAGTTGAGGTATAATTGACTCAAATGTGAAACGTTGGGAGTATAATTAACAAAAAAAAAAGAAGATTAAAAGTATAATTGAAAATGACCTCGTACGTTGAGGATACCAAAGTAATTTTGCCATAGTTTTGATTTTTTAAATAAAAGATTTAAATTATTAATCTATTCGATTATTTAATTAAAATTCAGATAATATAAAAGAGTGGGTAGATCTCGAATGGTATGAAATAATTTTAAATTTGTAAATAAATCAACAAAAAATAATATTAATAAATGATAAATATTTTGATTAAGAAAAAAAATGAAAGCAAAAACTATCATAAAGTAGATAAGTTATTTTAAGAGGAAAAGGTGATGTATGTGATTAGCTTTTTAAAGCATTGAATTTGGGAGGGACAGACTGTTGATGAATTATTCATTAATACTATATGATATTATGATGCATGATTGTATCCTACGTTACATATATGATGATTAGATAAAGGTGGGTCTCTCTAATAGTTGTATACAGACTGTTCCTGTTGTCACTACTACATGATTTTTATAATGTATTTTAACTTTTTTCCTTTTTTTGAATACATTTAATGTAGAGAAATATTTGTACGCAACAAAAGTGTTATTTTTGTAAATTTAATATTCAGAATCCATTTAATTAATTTATTAGGCCAAGCGAAATCCGGTAAAAAGATATTTTCATTTTAAACCAAATCTCTACATACCATTTCTTTTTAAAAGGTATTTATTTTAAGGGTGAATTACATTTTGGTACCTTATTTTATGGATCGACTTTATTTTAATATCTTGTTCTTTCAAAAGTGACACTTTGATAATATTTTGTTTTTTGTACCATTAACATTTTGATACCTTCTTATTTCAAAGTGACATTTTGGTACATTATTCTTTTTAAACCAAATCTCTACATACCATTTCTTTTTAAAAGGTATTTATTTTAAGGGTGAATTACATTTTGGTACCTTATTTTATGGATCGACTTTATTTTAATATCTTGTTCTTTCAAAAGTGACACTTTGATAATATTTTGTTTTTTGTACCGTTAACATTTTGATACCTTCTTATTTCAAAGTGACATTTTGGTACATTATTCTTTGCACTGTTAACACTTTAGTACCCTAAAAAAGATAGAATAATGTAACAAATCGTGAAAGAACAAAATACCATAGTGAAAATGGTCCATAGAATAGGGTACCAAAGTATTAACGGTGCAAAAAATAAGATACCAAAACGTCACTTTTGAAAGAATAAGGTACCAAAATATTAACGGTGCAGAAAATAAGATACCAAAGTATCACTTTTAAAAGAACAAAATACTAAAATATTAGTCCGTAGAATAAAATACCAAAATATAATTTACCTTATTTTAAAGAGAGATTGGCAGTTGAGTTATGCGGCTCCATTTGGTCAATACTCAAGTCTACATCTCTCAATATTTTTCTTTCTTTAAAAGAAATTCAACGTTAAAACTTAAAATATGCATAAATTAGGACCAATAGAAGCTGGAATCTGTGAGCTATTTAATAATTGTTTTTTTGAATCATTCCCTTCTAAAAGAATTTATCAATTTCTTGAGACATTCAGATGTTAACTCCTTACTGAATTAATCATTGCTTGTTTTATTACATTGCATCTGAGATTTGGCCATTTCAATAGTCTACTTCCTAATTTTTTTCTTGTGAGGCGTCTAGCTATATATTTGTTTTGGAGTAAAGATATCATTTGAGTCAAAATGTTATACAAGATTATAAGGTAATAACTCAATTATTAAAAAATTAATTTATACAGTTTAATATTTGAAAATTATAGGTAATATAATTTAGACCTTTAAAAAAAAATATATTAATTCTATAACTTTTAGAACACAAATAAAACATCAAGACATCCTTTCTTGTGTGAGAAGTCGAGAATGAGGAAAGACACTAAAGAATAAAAAAGAATAAACTAAATTTTCAAAAATTAAGTTATTAACTTGTGTAATTTTTAGAGATGAGTTTATATATTTATTCTTTGTTTTAATTTTGGCAAAAAATGAAAAAAAGTGACTTAGGAAAGAAGGGATTTGCACTTTTGCAGGGCCCAACACAATTAACATGAACCGTTATGTTACTTTTATTCATTAAAATTCAAAGGCAGACATCATACAAAAAAATGCTTAGAATTCCTATATAAGCCATTTCCTAAAGAGTGGTAACTCCACAAGAGCCATCTAAAAAATTAAAAATTAAAAAATATACTCAGATTCGTGTAGGCAATATTGGCTTTTTCTACAGCATAAGCTTCAGACAGCTTTGAAACTCATAGTTTATGTCATCCTCTGAATAGTATTATATCAGTTGAGCCTGATTGAAGAAAATTGATTCCAAATTTCAATGGATCAAAATCCAATGAATGAAATCGTGGAGTTATTACTTCTTTCTCTTCTTCTCTGTGTCTACAATATCTTGTGTATCTGGTAGAGGAATACAGGTTTATGATGAACCAGAAATAGCTTTAGTTTCATCAACTTTGGCCACACCACCATTGCTACTTCCTTGACTGTTTAATTCTGTGTTAAATTCCAAGCCATAGACATGTCCCATTTTCACACGCTTGGTCTCCAAATATCTCTTGTTCTCCTTTGTGATGAGAGTCACTAATGGGATCCTACCAGAAACTGTCAAACCATAACCCTTTAACCCGACATATTTTGCAGGATTGTTCGTCATCAGCTTCATCGATCGAACGCCCAAGTCCCTCAGTATCTGCATGCAGAATTCAATAATTGTCAGAAATGTATTTGGGTGAGTACTGTTTATAAACTGATTGTATTAATCAAACCAAGAATATTTCATCACCATAAATATCATCGTTTCTATTAGAGTACATTAATGATTTAACCCCTTAAAGAGGACAAATTACACAATTTAGTCCCTGAAAGATACATTTTAAAATTTAGTGACAAATATGATATAAACATCATATTTGTCCTTAAATTTGAATTAATGTCTTAACAAAAGAACCAAATTAATTGTAATTGCATCTTTAGGAGACTAAATTGAGACATTTCTCATCCTTCAAGGACCAAATCATTAATTTACTCTTATTTTTATTATATTCTACAATCATTGAAACATTTAGAAGGGAAGAGAAGAGTGTAAACTCAATTAGTGCAGTATAGACTTGAACTTTCAGGTCAAAATGTAACTAGGCGAAACCATAATCCTACGTTGAAGCAGATAATATAGTTGCAGTGAACAAACACAACCATTATAAATCAACATGAATTAAGCCACAAACATGACTTCTGAAAATTTCATATTTATTATTGAAAAAAGTATGAAGTGAGAGTATAATATGATGTCATGTCATATACTCCAATAGTGATGAAGTTTTTGTTTCAGGTACCTGTGCACCAATGCCATATTCCCTCGAGTCAACAGGCAATCCCAATTCCTCGTTGGCTTCTACAGTATCACGTCCATCATCTTGTAGGTTATAAGCTCGAAGCTTGTGGCCCAACCCGATGCCCCTTCCTTCGTGACCACGGAGATATACAAGTACACCCCTCCCGGCGGCCTCGATCTGTTGCATAGCAAGAGAAAGCTGATTTCCACAGTCACATCTGGCAGACCCAAATATGTCTCCTGTGAGACACTCTGAGTGTACCCTCACTAGCACATCTTGTCCATCTCCAATATCACCCTGTTCAATAATAATCAATCAAGACCCAAATGATACACACAAATTGATTTCATTTAGCCAGCTCAACCAAAGTCACTAAAACCAAAATAAGATTAGTCCATAAGTGGATAATGTGTGCCTTAGACTAACTACATTTTCTAAAAATATATCAAAACTTCAAATTATTATGTATGCACATGGCTACAGTTGAACAAGTATACAAGCATTGCTCACCTTAACCATTGCAATATGCTCAATCCCATCTAAAAGCGATCTATAGCAGTAAGCTGTGAATGGACCCCACATTGTCGGTATTCTTCCAACACCTGCCCATTCTACTAATTTATCCGTCTTCCTTCTATATCTGCAATAAAATCATGTGTATAATCTTCATTATGTAGCTAAATAAGCAAGAAGAAAAATCCAGGAAGCTGTAAACTTTGCATTAAGGCCAAAGTAGGTAACAAAAGAAATAGAACTGAATTTCATCCAAAAAACAAAAAGGAAATAGAATGAACAAAGAACCAAATAATAGGCTTAATCGGAAGATGACTGGTAAGCAATCATTTTAATTAAGCAATGATATCCTAAAAAGTAAGTGTTACAGAAGCAAAGTTCACTGATTACTAATGATGTGGTTAGGTTCTAGTCTGATAAATTATGGCATCGATTAACATAGAGAAGTTAATTTACTGTACTTATATTTAGAAGAAAATTTAAGACACAAATGACAGTACAAATATGCATATGATGAGTCTTATTACATCTGACATGAAAAAACCATATACCTTACTAAGTCAGCAATAGAAACAATTTTCAAGTTCTCACGCTCTGCAAACTGCCGAAGCTTCGGCAATCTGGCCATAGAACCATCATCATCTACAACTTCACAAAGAACTGCAACAGGATCCAAACCGGCAAGTACTGCAAGATCAACTGAAGCTTCTGTATGGCCCGCTCTCTTCAACACACCCCCTTCCCTGTATTTTAGAGGGAAGATATGGCCTGGGCGGTTGAAATCGCCCGGTTTTGAATCTCTAGATGCAAGAGCCAAAACTGTTGTTGCCCTATCATGAGCTGAAACCCCTGTGGTGGTACCCTGTTTAGCATCCTGCAAATATAATTGAAAACCAATAAGATTAGATGAATAGATAACTAAACCACATGAAAAGAGATTTCCTACAACAGCACAACAGAGATATAATTTTGAAAAACATTAATGAATGTCCTTTCTTCCCTAGGAAGTAAAAGCAATAATGTATATTTAGCTAATGTTTTACTGAGTTATTAACAAACTAAATGCATAACATAAATGAACATAGGTTAAACAATTATCTCAGTAGAGTTCAATTCTCATTATTTGAGACTCTAGATGTCCAGAAGCATGTAAAAATATTACTTACCACTGTCACAGTGAATGCTGTACGAAGTTTCTCTTCATTATCCTTACTGTTTACCATCAACGGGAGTTCCAATCTCTCCAAATCTTCCTCTTTCATGCTTACACAAACTATCCCAGTACCGTGCTTAACAATAAAAGCCATTGCCTCAGGTGTTGCTAACTGTGCTGCAATAATCAAGTCTCCTTCATTTTCTCTGTCCTCATCATCTACAACCAATACCATCTGTAATGGTAATATTAGTTAAGAACACAGACCACTATAGACCTCCAGTGCACAAGGGCAGGAAGAGAGAGAGAGAGAGAGAAATATATAACCTTTCCCTGGCGAATGTCTTCAATAGCCTCGGGAATGGAAGCAAAACCTTTTGTTGGCCTGTCCAAATCAAATTCATCCTTGTCAACTGGAAAACCATTGCTTGTTAATGTTGTGTCTGATGATAGTGATCCAAAATCTATTGCATCAGGTTGTACCTTGGTTCCAACTGATTCAACGGCACCCAAATTCTCACTTATGGCGACATCATTGCCATTTGAATAAGAAAGAAGGTCACCTCCTCCAGACATCAAAGTTGCTTTGGGTCTACTAACACCATTGTCACTTGGTGCAAATTTAGAATTCATCCGGACAAATGCCAAATCAAGTCTGTTTCCATTTACAATAGATGCATTCATGTTGTGAAGTCCATTGAACAATTTGAAGTGATTGTGTGCCCTACATAGAATGAAAAAGCAGACAATGGGTTCAAATGAATGATTATAATTTCCAAACATTACCCTCTTTAAAAAAATTGAAATTTTCAAATTTATGGACCTGTGAGAAGAGAGAAATAAAGTTTAGCTAGCTGACAGGCAAGGAGAGAAACTTAACAAAAACCTTTATAAAACATGAAAGCTAAATAATTCCACTTTGCTAAGTAGGAAAGATTACTGAAAAAAATAAAAAATGGGTGTCCCAAAATTTGACCTAAAAGAGAAAAGCTTAACAAAGAAATCTAGGTCAGTTGCTGGATGAAAGGTTCATCTTCATTCGATTATACTTGTGACTTGGCCCAGAAAACAATATATACAAGTCCCAAATATGCTCAGCAAATAGGATATGCAATCTCTTAGATTAAGATTGAATAAGAATATAACAAGTTGGGTACAAAACTCAAAAGCTATCTCATAAGATTAATATGTCAAACCCAAATATATTACTTCACACAATCAAACAAACAAAAACAGATTTTCCTAGTCAAATCATGACAACGTTTGTACCTTTATTACTAAACGACAAACCCACATCCTTCCCCAATACAAAATCAATCAAAACAAGTGAGATCTTACAGCAAACCAGTGCATTAGAAAACATTATCAGTCAACCTGGTTTCTCATCATTAATCCCAGAAACGAAAACGAATTTCTCTCTCGCGTAAATGAAAATATCAAACAAATCAAGCCAATCTTGAAATGCAGACGGAATCACAATAAGCGAAACAAAACCCACAAATAAAAAGACTCATTTCCCAATAAGAAATTACAGAGGGAATCAAGCCATGATACCACAAACCCAGATGGCAATAACGTTTCTCATTGAACCCAAAAAACCAAAAGACGGGAAACAAACAAAAAAGACATACCGAGGGCGCGAAAGAGGTGATGTTGAAGAATAAGAGAGATTAAAAGAAGCCATTTTTCTTCTGCGAAAGATTGCAGCAACTCCAAAACTAGAAATTTGGTGGAATGTTGAAGCCAGAGTCGTGTCTGGCTTCTTCTATCTATTATTTATACAAATCTATTGATTTGTTGAAAGCAAGTAGGAGGAAGCAACGACGAACCCAAACGTAAAGAAATGGGGCTGCTATCGTTGATAAAATAATAGAAAAAGAAAGTATGGGTATTTTTAAATTGGATCGTAATTATTACCAAAAAAATTATTATGCATTTGGATATTAATAATTTCATGTGCGGTCTGAACTGTTGGGTATTTTTTAATTTGATCGTAATTATTACAAGAGATTTTTTTCTTTTTAAAAGAATCACATAATTAAGTTAAAAATAATAATGTATAAAAAAAGTTAAAAATGAATAAAAGAAAAAGTTATACTGTCAAGTTTTTCCTCAGTGTCAAGTTTAACTTTTCTTGACAGTATAAAGTTATACTGTCAAGAAAAAATCTTTTATTATATATGACACTGAGGACTTTCTATACATTATTAATAAAAGAAAAAGTTAAAAAAAAATTTCTTTATTAATCTAAAAGTTATACTGTCAAGTTTAAGAAGGAAAAAATATATGACACTGAGGACTTTCTATACAATTGAATTATAACACTTACCTCTGTTATTTATTTTACGTCTTTAAAATTAGTATTCTGAAATTTTAAAAATTAAAAAAAGAAATTTATGTATGACAATTGACATGGTTCATGACTTTATTTCGGAGCACTTGAAGCATCACTTAATTGACTTTGACTCTGACTTTTATTATATAGTTTGTGTTTGCTTTGACTCAACTTCCTCAGGTTTTACGATGTGGACTTTTGATCCAGGCTTTTGCTGTTTAACAATACTTTTGGCATAAATTACTTTTTCTCCCACTTTACTACTATATTTAACATTAGAGACCTTTAGATACATGATGAATTGGTGACACCATTACACCACGCATTGGAGATATAGAATTGGATTCACAAATATTAATTATTCCACCTTTTTAAGAAGCCATAACTTGTTGAGAGGTTCTACTTACAATAAAAAAAAAACATAAATAGAAATTGCTTTTCTTCATAAAATTATCTTTTTAGTTTTTACAGTGAGAGGTTGAAATTTTAATTATTTAGACTTAGATGATTGTTTGTGCATCCTATGAGAAATAAATTTATGGACAAAATGTACACTTTTTCTTTGGCCATCTGGCTAAAATGTACACTTAAACAAAGGGTATTTCATAGGAGATTAGTCTTATCATCATATTTATTGTATAAAAAGAGTATAAAAATATAATTTAATTAGATTTTAGATAATTAGTATACTGCACACACAATTACTTGAGAAAAAAACAAACAAATAAACAGGCAACCATATTATTTATTTGATCAAAACTTTACTTTGCATTTTGTTTTGATTCTTAAACCTCTTTTTATTTCTTTTCAGTCCTCAAACTTTACCACTTATTTCACCATTAATACAAAATATGATTTTTTTTATTTCTACCGTTATCTTTGAGTTGAATATCTAATCGAAATGTTTTTCCTCAGACATGTATTCTAATGAACGAGTTAATAGAAAAAAAAATATTTTTAGAAAGAGAAATCAACAAAAAAATTATCTTTACATTGGGGTTAAGAAGATTTTTTTTATTCTCTATGTGCTAACTCATTTATTCAGATTTAAGACACATATAAGAAAAAATTGCTCATATTAACTATCGAAATTGGAGATCAATAAATTAGAATTAAACTGGGCTTACCTAGTACAATCGGGAGGTTACTTGGAGCAATGTGACTCAGGATAACCTGCAAAAGCTTCAAAGGAGGGCCTGCAAAGAATACTCTGACGATCAAGTTAGAAGGGAAACAATAAGAGTGCAAAGATGATTCTTAGTGAAAAGAGTGTCTAACCCTGAGAAAGAAATGTGAAGGGGTATTCATAGAGCGAAGAAGTACAGAAAGAGCTATGGAAGTGCCCCAAACGTGCTCAGACCCACTTTTTTCAGAAGTGGAGAAAGTGGGAGTCCGAGAAAGGTGGAATGCAGACATCGTGGGAAAATAGGCTCTACTAGGCTATGGCCTGCTCATCGTGGGATAGATACATGTTTGATTGGGTCTAGGGTCGCCCCACCGTGTTCTAGATTGGGGTTTGACCAAATCTAGGAGTGCCCTGGCTTGAGTAAAATAGTGATGTATCAGAGATAATGACAAAAAAACCAATAAAATCATGTTTTAGACTAATAGTTGAATAAATAAAAAAAAATTGAAGACCAAAATACATCAGTGAAAAATGAAATTTTGACCTTTTATTTAATTATTTTTTTTTTACTCCAACGCTCTCTGGTCCAAGCTGACGTTTTGTTATTTACTCCAACGCTGTTTCTGTGTAATTGCCTTCATCTTCTCCAATGAATTACCTACCCTTTTTAGTTACTTACACCAAAAATGATAAAAAAGCATGCTTGCTTGATTTCCCTCCTCACATCAACAAACCCATGAGATGATGATGATGATGATCACATTCACATCACATATAGCCTATGGCCACTTCTTCACTTTGGAATTACCGAATTCTCTCTCGATTTTCAAAGTCACTCACAAAACACACAAAATTTTAGCCTCTCCCACTCTCACACTCACAAATCCCTTTCTCTTCTTCCTTCTCTACCATTCATGGAGAGCCTTGCTCTTCACTCCTTCTCTCTCTCTCGCTCTTCCTTTCTTCATCATCGTTCTCGCCCAATCCCCAAATCCCATCTCTCTCTCTCTTTCAATCCCAATTCACAATCTCTCAAATATCCAATCTCTCGATTCTCTCTCTTTCCCTCCAAATCTCTCTCTAAACCCCGCATTTCTCGCTACCCAATTCAAGCTTCTGCTGCTTCGTCTTCACCATCATCGTCATCATCAATTTCAGCAGCTCCAGTTGCTCAAGGTGCGAAACCTATCCCTTTTGTAATCTCCGTCTGTATCGGTCTCATCGTTCGCTTTTTAGTCCCTAAACCCATCGAAGTGACTCCACAAGCATGGCAATTACTCTCGATTTTCCTCTCCACCATTGCGGGTCTTGTTTTGAGTCCATTGCCTGTGGGAGCTTGGGCTTTTCTAGGTTTAACAACCTCCGTCGTCACCAAAACCCTTACTTTCTCGGCGGCTTTTAGCGCCTTCACGAACGAAGTGATTTGGCTGATTGTGATTTCTTTCTTCTTCGCTCGTGGGTTTGTGAAAACTGGATTGGGAGATAGGATTGCGACTTACTTCGTTAAGTGGTTGGGAAAAAGCACATTGGGGCTGTCTTATGGCTTGACTTTCAGCGAAGTGCTTATTGCGCCGGCGATGCCCAGCACCACCGCCAGAGCCGGCGGCGTCTTTTTGCCGATTATCAAGTCGTTATCGCTCTCGGCCGGAAGTGAGCCCAATCATCCTACATCCAGAAAGCTGGGATCTTTTCTTGTTCAGGCGCAATTTCAGGTATTTTTTTTTCTATATATCTATTAATAACCTTACGGTTGACATTTGCAAAGATAGAACATGTTGGCCTTAGTTGATTCATATAGCCAACCAAGTCTAGTGGGAGAAGGCTTTGTTTGTTGTTGTTTTTTAGATTTTACTGCCATGCCTAATTTTGCTGGTTTATGATAATGATGCTGAATGATGAATGGCTTACAATGGTTTGGTCTGATAAAATTGTCTATGCAGAGGAGATGCCTTTTGATTCATTGAAACAGTTGAGCCCTAGTAAAATGATTAGAAAACATAAAATACTCAAAGAATGGAGTTGGATCCTCTGAAATTGAAATCCATACAGTGCTATGCATTTAGGTAAATTTGGGGGGTAAAATTGTTGCAAAAGCTTTTCACTTTAATGAAATTTTGCGTTTGATGTTTTCAATCCCATCATTCTGTCTCTCAGTTGCAGAGAAACCAAATTCAGAGGATCCAGATTGGTCAAAGAACAGCTTGATACTTCAGTTTGGTGAAATATTTTATATTATATTTAGACCTGGGGGCATTATGTTAATGAGGCAGTGGTACTCTGTCTAGTGTCAACTAACAAATTAAAAGATTGAGGCCTTATGGTGTTGATCAAGAGCCAAAACGTGGTGTTTTGTCATTTGATTGGTGTGACTTTACTAAAGAAAAGCCTCTGTTAACAAATTAACTGATGATGAATTAAGGATACCATCATGATTGAATTTCAACTAGAGTTTTGCAGAATATCTTCTTTCATGTAGAGATTGCCTAAAATCCTAGAGAGCTCATAATAAGTTTCTTAACAATCTCCAGAAGACATGTAATTTTCTCAAATATGAAAATGCCTTTGGCCCGCCCAACCCAGATGATGAAAAGGCACACAAGTTTTAGTTTTGCTGCTGGATAGATAAATGCCATCTTACTGAAGACTAATTTTGTTATGCATCATTCAATCATATAAGCTTTTCTCTTTATGAATGTTACAGGCGTCCATCTGCCTCTCATACTTGAAGAGCATAATCTGCAGTAAATTATGATTTTCACTGCTTTCTCCTGTTCTTCATTGCTTTCCTCTGTTTGTAGAAAAGTTGGCTGCAAGAAACTGGTATTTATAAATTATTAGGTAAAAACGAAAAGAGAGAGAACATGAGCTTTAAGAACCTTTCATTTGAATGAGAAGAATGGCGTTTATTTTTGTTAAGTGATTATGTTGGCTATATATTATGAAATATTCTGATTTTGTCCATGTGAAACATTTTTTAAACTTTCTTGGATATTTTTTACTTGGGGTGTGCAGTGCCTAACTTAGTTTAACATTTCTATTGTATTCTATTTTTTATTTGTATCTTTTTGTTTCGTATGTGTCATTAAGGCGCTTAATATGTCTATTCTAGCTATGAGTTTTTAGCAATGATCATCATAGACTGTTATGAGATTCTCTGTTTTACATGTCCTGTTTCTTATTTGAAATTCGATGCCATTCGATACTGAAGTAACTTGTGCACTGCCATTGTGATGTGACAGTCTGCTGCTAGTTCTAGTGCTCTTTTCCTAACCGCTGCTGCTCAAAATCTGCTATGTCTTAAATTAGCGGAGGAGCTTGGGGTGATAATTTCAAATCCATGGGTTACATGGTTTAAGGCAGCTAGTTTGCCAGCATTGGTTTCTCTTCTTGCTACACCATTAATTTTATACAAACTTTATCCACCTCAACTGAAAGACACTCCAGAGGCACCTGCCATTGCTGCAAAGAAACTGGAAAGTATGGGTCCTGTCACCCGAAACGAATGGATTATGGTCGGTACCATGCTGCTTGCAGTCTCTTTATGGATCTTTGGGTATGTCCGGCGCCTTATTTCAAATTATCTTAAAGCATTATCTGTTATGATATGAGGCTTTTTTAAAATAAGTTTAAACTACTCTTCTAGTCTCAGTTTTACTCACCTAAACTATGTTTGCATTCCATTACATTTTGCTTACTTGGCCAACTATGTACGATCTTAATATTTTGAATATACATGACTGAGGCAAATTCACTATAATTGCTTAATATAGGTTACATCATATACAACATAGGTGAGTTATTTACTATTTTCATTTCGTTTTTTTTTACTTTTCCACATTTTGCTGGCATAATTGGTGCACATTTAGAGTGTCATGATGACACATATTGGCAACAAAAAGATTTAACATATTGATGGAAGTTTCATGAACAAGATTGATACTTTTTGAAACTATAAAAACTTAATTAGAAAATTTTAAACTATAGGGACACATAATGTTTTCTTATAACGAAAATTCTTCTAATCAAATTCAGTACAATCAATATTTCTTAATCCTGCAGAGAAACTCTTGGCATAGCAAGTGCAGTAGCTGCAATGATTGGCTTGTCACTACTCCTTCTAACCGGAGTTCTTGATTGGAATGATTGCTTGAATGAAAAATCAGCATGGGACACATTGGCTTGGTTTGCCATTCTTGTGGGTATGGCAGGCCAGTTGACAAATCTTGGTATCGTAGGCTGGATGTCTAATTGTGTGGCCAACTCGCTTCGGTCTCTCTCTTTGAGCTGGCCAGCTTCACTACTTGTTCTTCAGGCAGCTTATTTCTTCATCCACTACCTTTTTGCAAGTCAGACTGGACATGTTGGGGCTTTGTTCTCTGCGTTTCTTGCTATGCATCAGGCAGCCGGCGTTCCCGTTGTTCTGGCAGCGCTTTGTCTAGGTTATATTACAAACCTTTTCGGTGCAATAACACACTATAGTAGTGGTCAGGCTGCCGTGTACTATGGAGGTGCTTCTCTCTCCCTCTCTATCTCTCTAGTTCAGCTATTCCATTCTTTGGTTTCCATTTGTTGAGTAGCTGATTTTATTTCCATGGTTCTGGGGCATACTCTCTATCCCTCTCATGAATTATTCTTTTTTCATGCATTATTTCTCATTTTGTGTTCATTGTAGTTGCAACTTGCAACCTAGAGGGTATTCCCAAGAATGCATGTTATGAATTTCATTAGTCACTCCCTACCTCCTCTTTCTTTCCCATGTTTTTGTTGATATGTTAAACCATGGTAGCTGATGATATTATCTTTCTTCTCTTTTGGCAGCCGGTTACGTAGAGCTTCCCGATATATTCAAAATCGGTTTCATTATGGCTTTTTTTAACGCCGTCATCTGGGGAGGAGTTGGCTCTTTCTGGTGGAAATTTTTGGGTTTATATTGATTTTCCATTACAAATACTGAGGAGTTTCCTTATTTCAATAGGCCTTTCTTTTTTCTAGCCAGAAGAAAAGTTCCTTCATCTGAATGGACAGTTGAGCTCACCATTTTGCCATGAGATTTTGTCCTTTAGTATTTATATTCATTAGTTGATTTCACTTTTCATTATGGTCACCATTACTTTATTTATTAACAGTTAATAATGTATTAGTAGTTGTTTTGGTGGAAATCTAAATTAAAGATTCGAAACTGATTTGATGTTCCTGTTTAGTGGAGGTGCTAGCATGATTGCATGTTAAGTTAGCATTTCAGTTTTCATATCCCATTCTTCACCTACTAAGAGCTTGACACGGGACATGCACATGGGATACAAGAAGAAGACGAACATGTCAACGTGATAATATCTTAATGTCTAATCACATGGATATGTAAAGGCGACTGAATCACAGAAATGACAGGCAAATTTGGCAATTTCTGAATTTGTATTTTTCTTAAAATCAATAGTGTGACGGCAAAATTGTTTCCACAAAACGAAATTATTTAAGATTGAAGCAGTTTATGTTTGAAAACAACATCGTAAGAAATGGTATTGCACTATTGCTTGTCAAATTATCAAGAAAAACGTATATTTTGGACAGTAGGCAACCATCTCGTTGCAATTGATAGTTCCTCACTAGTTCATTACAAATATAAGTCCTAATGGGATCAAACTGATATGGTTATATGTATAAAAGGTTATCTGCATAAAAAACTTGACAGCCTTCTGAGAAATAAGACGATCAAGAATTGTTTCCATTAAGCCGTCTTTTCCTCAATGCCTATCCGAAATGAACTAAACTTTTTTTTTTTTTATGGGAAATAAAGCTTCTCATTAAAAAGCCAAATCAGCCATAAGAACACAATCTAACGCATCAGGTGGATCCATCCACACTTGTTCAGAATGCATATTGCCTTTACAAATAGCAGCAAGAGCATGACATGACAGCCATATTGGCTTTTCGTGGACACCAAGAGAAAAGCAAGCAATGAAAATCAGCACTAAGGGGCCTAATTTCAGACAAAATAGCAGAAACATAATCCAAAACCAATATGACTTCCATTTAGAACATCAATAATTGACTTGGAATCGCTTTCAACAAAAAAATTCTGCAGCTCAAGTTTAGCAGCTAGCTTAACAGAAGTGCCACGGCTTCCAACACAAGAGGGTCTTAAATATGAGGCACATGCATTGAAGAAGAAGCAACAAATTTACCTTCATGATCACGAGCAACACAAGCTGCAATACCACATACCACCCACACTTCTCTCCACAGCCACATCACAATTAATCTTGTAGAAATTAACTGGGTTTTTTTTTTTCCAAAACAACACAGACACACCCCTTTGTGAATTGTTAGCCTTGAGTGCTTGAAGCTCATCCCACAGTTCATGACAGAAAACCCAACATCAATTTCAGATCATTCACCCCTGAATTTGTTCTCAGAGAATTTCTAACATCCCATATGTAATAGCAAGCAGCAGTGAAGAGAAAAAAATGGTGATCAGAAAGCTTTTTTGTCTCAGTCATCATCTAATCAATCAAACACATGCCACTAGGAGGCAAAGAGATATTAAAAGGTGCAGAATCCCAAATGCTCAATATTCTCCTATTCATGCTTACACAGAAAGCATTTGTCAACTAAACAACTTTTGGTTATTGCCAAACCAAGATTTCACGATATGATGTTAACTTTAGAAGCATATTTCATATAATCATATGGAAACAGTAATTTTCTGAATTCATAAATTCAGTCAGCAAGCAAACGTATAAATAGACCAATAACAAAATCTTGTCAAATAACACAGCAAACGAGAAGTCCATATTATAAAGAAATCTCAGAAATGCATTACAGTAAAAAGAAAAGTATAATAAAACGAGGTCAAAAGGTCCTAATAATCATACTTCCTTCGTACTTATATGGACATTATACAAACTAATATGAAGTGCCTGTTAATAGTTTGTAACACAGCCTAACCTGCAAATTCAAATAAACATCATTAACTCCGGTCTACTGTATACATTATTCTGCTCATCCTCCAGGATAGGGTATGCAGCCACAAGAGCATCCTGAGCTCCAATGTAGAGCGAATTGTAGATCTTCCAATACACTTCTCTAACCTTTCGAGCAGGATGAAACAGCCCTTGTAGACAGTAGTTCAGAACAATGGCAGCACCCAAAGCTACCCTCATCCCTTCAATGGCTTCCATCACAGCATTTATGACATGAGGTGAAGTTTCAAATATGTTTGGCCACACATAGTTCAGCAAATGGATTAATGCGTCTTCGCAACCCAAACCAGCGACACCCAAAGCCATGTGCTTCACAGCAGAAGCAGCTGTCTGCCTATGCACCAAATCCCTGTCCATGAGAGCATCCTCCAGCAATGGAGTCACAGCATAGATGTAGTCTTTTCCCATCTCACCAATGTACTCAAACAGGAACGATAGAGATTTTAGGACACCATTTTGCACATTAAGCTCTGGTACACGATACTCATTCATCAAAGCCGGCAGAACTGTGAAGGGAGAACATGTTTCAGCAACTATTGCAATAGCCACAGTTGTGCAGACACGATTTTGCCTCTCCTGCACCTTGAGATTATTTAGCAGAGTGGCCAAGACATCTTGTGGTCCAATGGCTTTAGCAATATATCCAAAGGTGTTCACGGTAGCTCGACGAATTCCCTTCTTGTGTGCCTTGAGCATCTCAAGAAGCTCAAAACAGATTCTCATCCACTCTCTTGCAGGCACAAACTCTGCACCGCGATCAGCAATTCGACCAACAAGATCAATACAATTCTCCTGGACCTTCTCATGCCTATTCTTCAAAATTGGTGTTAACCGTGGTAGCAAGTCCTTGATAGGAGGAGTCATCTTTGTCATACCAATAACGTTGACAATTGATTTGAGAGCACCAAGAATTGAACCTAAGACTTCAGGATACTCTTCTCCCAGATACTCGTACAACACAACACCAAGATGACCCATCAATTGCTCTTCTTGACACTGCTTCATGACAACAGCAATTCTTGAAATAAGATCTGCTGCTTGCTGCCTCACCTTCGCACTCTTGTTATTTAACCGCCACTTGATGGTACCACAAATTTGGGGAAGATAAGGTTTCACTCTCTGCCCAAGAGCATTCACAACAGCACCGAAACCATTAAGCATCACATTAGCATCATCACTTGTTTGCTCTTGGAAGGCATAAAGAATACCATCAATCAGAAGCTCCTCCAACCGAGCATCTATGTCAGCAGCACCCAAGTTGGTAACAACCTTCTCAATAGTTTCCATAACCATTCTCCTATAAGGTTCACTCTCATCTTTAAGATCCTCAACAATTCTACCAACAATATCAGCAACACCAACTTTATTTGCTATCTCTACAGTTGTATCCACAAGTTGCCTGTAGTTTCTTCGATCCAAAGCCATCCTCCTAACCCAGAAGTTCCTGAAAAACTCTGGAAGAATATCATTCCTAATATAATCAGCTTCCACACCCTCAGTACTTACACATTGTTTCACCACTTTCAGAACAATTTTCTTCATTTCTTCATCAGGTGACTGGAATTCACGAATCAGAATAAGCATAACTTCCTTTGTATAGTAACTGGCATACAGAGCTTCCATCAATGGAATGATAAATCCAATAGCCTTAAGAAATGCAGCCAAGACCTTCCCACGGTGTTGTCTTATACCCTTCCAAAGGGGCTTCAAAACAGAGTCAAAACTCTCAATACCATAAGGAGCAGCAGCCTCAGCAAGGGCAGCAAGAGACAATGCAGTAATGGTTCTCACCTTCTGGTTCTCATCATTTAAACCATGCTCAATAATTTCCACTAGAGATCTCAGATGTGGCAATACAGCACAACCAATCAAGATGGCAATCTGTTGAACAATCTTAATTCCTGTGTGCCGAGCTTGCCAAGATTTCTTACTTTGACAAACAGCCTTCAAGAATGGCAGTAGTGCAGGAATACCAAGAGCAGAGGCAACAACACTGAAAGCTCTAGCAGTAGTGTTCCTAACATATTCATCAATGTTGTCAATATCAGGCCTCATTGCTGCAATCATTGTGGCCAATCCAGCAGCTTTACTGAGATTGGATATAATTTCCCTCCCCTCTACACGTGCATAGTAGTCTTCATCAATCAACAGAGGTTCAATAACGACAAGAATCTTGTGGACATAAGGACGAACCAGTTCATCCAATTTATAAAGAACTCTGTCAATGACCTTAACCAAAAGATGCCTCTCTTGGTCCTCAAGTGTAGGTTGCATGAGCAAGGGCAGAATTCTGTTGAACAATGGGCCGGCACCAAATTCACGAGCCTTATCTGTGAGCTGTCTTAATGCTGTCTTCCTTTGAGGTGGCGTACCATTCTTAACTTTAAGCAGAAGTTTCATAATCTTCCTCTCCTTTTGCTCTTCTGGTGACAATTCCTCCTCATTTTCCTCATTCAACAATGCCCCAAAGTATTGGTAATCTTCAGGCTTCATGAATGGCAACCCACCAGGTGCTTCCTTTGGAACATCAAACTGTTGACCACGGTTCTCCTCAGGGATTTGATAAAGAGGAGTTCCCAACGGTGTTGGGGTAGCAAGAAGCTTTCTTGCAGGTGTTCTAATAGGCACATATGAAGCTGGCGGGTCCAATATCTTATATCCCTCCTGCGGAAACATAGCATCAAGTTCTTCATCTGTTAATGGGCGATTCCTCTCTTCAATATCCCTCTCCCACCTCAACAAATTATATTGCTCTGGTGTAATAGCACCCCGCAAATTGATTGCACCAGGAGTTGGAGTAGCTAATTCAACTCCTCCAACAGGAGTCACACCAGGAGTATAAGCAGCAGCAGGCGTGGCACCCGGCAACGGCGTAGCACTACCCATAGTTGCCGGCGTCTCGTCCCACCTTGACCTCTGTCTCTTAGGAGTTGGTGTAGCCATCCCAGAAAGCTTGGGAGTAGCATCCCAAGTCATGCCAGCAGGAGTTGCACCAGGTGTAGCACCACCAGCTGGAGTAGCATCAGAATCAACCAATCTTCCAGGAGTAGGAGTTTCATCCCACCTATTCCTCCTTCCCGGTGTTGCATCCGTCATTCTCCCGGGCGTCGGAGTAGCATCCCATCTACCAGGTGTGGTACTATCTGGCATATCCCAATCCGATGTCTTTGCCTTCTTCGCCCCTCCTTCATCTTGAGACTGATCCCATCTATTTCTTCTCTTCTGTGACGCCCCCACAGCTTCAGACTCTTTAGCTTTCTCAGGAGCAGCCTTGGCTGCTTCCTCTTCCTCCTTCTTCTTCTTAGCAATAGCCCTCAATGTCTCCTCTTTCTCCCTCTTCAACGCCTCCTCCCTCATCACATCAGCATATGTTCTCACCGATGGATCAGGAGTCTTCTCGCCGGCCGAAAAAGGGTCGTGCCGCTCCGGCGATATAATCCGATTCAACCTCCTCTGTCTATAATCATCTTCCCGATCAATAATCCTCTGTGGCTTCTTGAACACATCTGCGTCACCATCCATTCCGGGCATCTCCTTCATTATAGACTTGGGAGCTGTGAAAGACGGCAGTTTCCGAGCAACCTCGTTTTCAGTAGCGTCAACATTCTCCTCATCCTCGGTCGCAGCGATGGAAGTGAGATACCCATCTTTGTCACTCGCACCATAGATATCTTGATCGAAGGTGACAGATGTGAGAGACGCCGAAGCCAAACGCTGCTCCATCTTCTTCCGTTCCTCCTGCGTCTTCGCAATCTCTGGGTCCAACGACGCCATGCCTTATCGCTATCGAAATGAAACTAGCTCACTGATGGTATGAAGTTCCAAAACCCTAGCACACCAAAGGAAATATACACCAAAATTAAGAAATGAACCAAAAACTATATAGATTGAAATGAAAAGAAGGAAGTAGAATGAATGCGAAGGAAGCAGAAGAAACCTCAGAAAATCCCAATTTCGCGACTGGAGAGGCGGTTCACTGATTTACACTCACACGATTATGAATATGATAAAATCGAACCCGAATTTAGACTTTCTTTTTTTTTTTGGTAATAAGGGTTTAGACTTTAGACTTTAGAGTGTGAAAAAGAATAACATCACTAGTGCACAATTTTAATTAAAAGGTAACCTATTATTTGGTCCTCCTTTTTTACAGTTTCAACTATTTGGTCCCTTAAAAATTAGAAATGTCAATCGATTAGTCCATGTAGCCTATCTTTGTTAGTAGCAATGATTACTTGGTCCTTAAATGTGCATGTAACACGTTAAATGTCACATATTTAATTATTTGGGATCACTTAGGGTTTGAGATTTGGGAATAATTCAATAGTTTATGTCTTATGAAAGCTTCTCGTGTAATACAAATATTTGGGTCTGACTCAATTTTAGACTGGTTTAATTGTGTTTATTGGTCCAATTTGGTTGGTATAGGTAATTAGGATGTCAAAGTGGCATTTAACGGTGCCATGTAAGTATTTAATGTCTGATAGTTGACGATTATGATAAATGAAGGACTAAATAGTTGATGATTACGATAAATGAGGGACTAAATAGTTGAAGATTATGATAAACAAGGGACTGAGTAGTTTATTTCAATAAATGAGGGACCACATCGTTGACTCAGTGAAAAAGGAAGGACCAAATGGTAGGTTTCCTCTTATAAACAAGGCCAAAGGATATTTTGGTCCCAAATATATGCCTTAATGTTCATTTTGATTCATTATGTTTCAAAATGTTTAAATTGGTCCTAAATGTTGGCAAAATCATTCATTTTGGTCCAAAATATTGGTAAAGTGTTTCATTTTAGTCCCAAATTATTGAATTTGGTCATATTTTTCTCGTTTCTCATTTCAAGTTCAAAGGACTTGTTAAGAGCAATTCATAACGATCAACTTTGCTTATTTGATCATGAAACGAGCGGTTGACTTTTAAGATCGATTTGACCTCGTTTGCTAACGGTCCCAACTAGATAAAGAAAGTAATCTTCGAGAATAATATATAACTCTAAACTCGTAACTTTTGAACTTGAAATAAGCCATATTTAATAGTTTGATACCAAAATAAAAAAAAATGGCAAAAGACCCTTTCATGCCCCTAACATTTGGGGTCAGTTTCAGTTATGCATCTAACATTTGTTTTGTGTCAATTATGCCCTAACCTCAATTTTTTTTGGGCCAAAGTCCTATTTTGGTCCCTCAAGTTTGCTCAAAGTTCCGTTTTGGTCCCTCATGTGTTCAGCGAACTTTCCGGCGAAATACACGACGGCCCCGACAACTACGATAACTCTTAATCCAAGGTTTTTTGACCTTCTGAGTTCAATGACGACCTCCATTTTTGCGAAAATAAATTATTGAACTCAAGATGTCAAAAAACCTTGGATTAGGAGTTTTCGTAGTTGTCGGGGCCGCTGTGTATCTCGTTGAAAAGTTCGTCGGAGACTTGAGGGACCAAAACGGAACTTTGAGCAAACTTGAGGGACCAAAATTGGACTTTGGCCCAAAAAAAATTGAATGTTAGGGCATAATTGACGCAAATGTTTCACATTGGGGGCATAATTGACACAAAACAAACGTTAGGGGCATAACTGAAACTGACTCCAAACTTTAGGGGCATGAAAGGGTCTTTTGCCTAAAAAAATTTACAAACATATAGGACAATTTGAACATTTTGATATATGATGGACCAAAATGAACATTATAAGATACATTTAGGACCAAAATGACCCTTTAACCTATATATAAATAACCATGGGCTGTGAAATGAGATAAACATTGGGCCAGCCCAGCCCAATTTTGTGTCCGGGTACAAGTGAAGCGGACCACGTTGTTACTATAAAAGCCAGACGTGTGAACAAAAACCCTAGATTTCCATCTCTAAGCTCTGGCGCAAGTTCGAAGTTTTCGACGCTCATACTGAGAGGTCGTTGCGGCAGGAGCAAGTGGAGATTACAACATGAAGGTTTTCATCTGAAACTGCTTTGATCTCTTGTTTTATTTATCTTTGTTGTGTCTGTTTTCTGCTTGTGGCTTAATCTGTTGCAATCTCTGCAGTTCAACATTGCGAATCCCACCACTGGATGCCAGAAGAAGCTGGAGATCGATGACGATCAAAAGCTGTAAGCTCATAGCTTATCTAATTCATATTTGTTATCTGGAACATAAACTCTCGTGCTTCTCATTGATTTCAATTAATCTGTATTGTTGTGACATTTTAGTAGATTGATAACTAAGTAATTTCATTACCACGATTTAAGGGTACCATGATTCCTAGAAAACTACGATAGTTATTTCAAGTTTATGGTGTAACTTGCATGGCAAAGTTTCATTTTTGTATTTGTTTAGATTATGTTATTCACTTTAGTTGCCCTTGAGTGTTAGGCTTTCAATGTAATTGCGCTATTTTTTGATGACTACTTTTAATAATAATATATAATTATTATATAGACGAGCATTTTGGGACAAGAGGATCTCACAGGAGGTCAGTGGTGATGCACTGGGTGAGGTATGTTCTTAGTGACCCATTCCTTCTAGTTCAGTTTTGAAGGAACTCTAAAGATTAGAGATTCAATATCCTTTTCATCTTCCTTTATACAGGAATTCAACGGCTATGTCTTCAAAATCACAGGTGGTTGTGATAAACAAGGGTTTCCAATGAAGCAGGGAGTGTTGACCCCTGGTCGTGTTCGTCTCTTGCTCCATAGAGGTAATCTTTCTCAGTTGTTAATAGTATACATTATATGGTTGTCAGCTAGCTCTGGCGATCATTTTATTCAATCATCCTGAAAATTTTGTAAACAATTCTACCTATCCTTACACTGCGTGTTTGTTTATCTTCTGGTATAGTTCTCTTGCGAAAATTTCCCTTCATCCACTGAAGTTTGGCTTCCCTTAGGATCCTCCTTTTATCACGAGTCATTCTCAGCCTAGCTGGTTTCTACTTGGCTGTGTTATTGGTCATTGTTATTCTACTAATTTTCTTGCATTGAGTGCTTGATTAGGAACTCCGTGCTTCCGAGGATATGGAAGGCGCAATGGAGAACGCAGGAGAAAGTCTGTGCGTGGGTGCATTGTGAGCCCGGACCTCTCGGTTCTGAATTTAGTTATTGTCAAGAAGGGTGAAAATGATTTACCTGGACTGACTGATGTTGAGAAGCCAAGGATGAGAGGTCCAAAGCGAGCATCCAAAATCCGTAAGCTGTTTAACCTGTCCAAGGAGGATGATGTGAGGAAGTATGTCAACACCTATCGTCGTACCTTTACAACAAAAGCTGGTAAAGTTTTTTGTTCTTCCCTATACTATATTCTACTTTTGCATTTACAATGTTTCACGATACTATTTTTTCAATACTTTTGAGTTGTGTTGAAACTTACTCCTGTTATTTAACTTTCTTATTTCTATGTATATTAGGTGATGTTGAGGGGTAACATTTACTGTATATTAGGTGGATGTATTTGCATTTTTTTCCTTATTTTTTGAAATGTGTGTTAATTATCAACTTCACTAAAGATAGTTCTAATTTTCAAGTAAGAAACTCCCTTTGTTCAACCTAACCAATGACATGAGGAATCAGAAAATATAGCATTCTGGTCTTTAGTGTAGCTAAACTGACTTCTGTGAGTGGAGAAACCACCTGTAACAAAGATCTGGCTTGATTACTCTGAATGCTCATTAATTTTTATAATTCTACTTTTCCTGATTTACGTATCATGTTGCAGGTAAAAAGGTGAGCAAGGCTCCTAAGATACAGAGACTGGTCACTCCTTTGACACTCCAAAGGAAGCGCGCAAGGATTGCAGACAAGAAGAAGAGAATTGCAAAGGCAAAGTCAGAAGCAGCCGAATACCAGAAGCTCCTTGCGTCCAGGTTGAAGGAGCAGAGGGAACGCCGAAGTGAGAGTTTGGCAAAGAGGAGGTCCAAGCTCTCCAGTGCTACCAAGCAGCCCGCGGCTGCATAGGCTACTTTCAGAGATATGGTGAAATCTTCACCGTAGTTTTTGGTAGTGTTATTTGGGGATGCCTCTGTTCTGATTATGATATATTCGAGTGGTTTTGCAGTTCAAATACACTGGATTAGTTGAAATGTTTTTTAGTATTCTGTTAGACATTTTATCCGAGTTCTACATTTTTTCTGAGTCAAACTGGATATTGTGGCCTTTTGGTGTATTACTGGTGTTTCCTATTCGTCCAACCACGTTTTTATTTGCACAACAAAGGCATTATTAAGTTTCAGGTCTTAAAAGTGGGTTGGTTACTTTGGAACCATTTATACAAATTAGAATATGTGAAAGCTTTACATGTTCACCAGTAGCTAATTAGGGTTGTGACTAATTATGTCCAGTCAACGATATTAAGTTGGAGTTTTATCATGCTTAAAGGTTGTAATTAAGTACAATATTTTATTAAAATACATATTTGGAAGGCATTAAATACATCAAGGTTTTGAACGAAATTATCTCTAATGAAATATCTATGTAAAAAGATTCAAATTTGAGCACTAATATTTTAAGATTCTTGAGAGACTGGTTTATTAACGACGATTTTCAATTACACATGTGTAATATGTTACATAACAAAAATAGAACTTCATGTTTATTTTTCTACGCCAAATGTAGTATGTTTATTTTTTTACACCAAGACATGATTCTGAACTCCCTTTCTGCTTCTTCTTTTTGGAAGAACCAGCTTCTTCCTTCTGTGGCGTTTTCATCTTGAATCTCTAAGGACAATCAACTTGGTGTTGGCTCCTCTCACAATCTTTAAGAAATTTGTTCGGGCATTTTTTACACTAAAAGTCAAAATTTTCATGAGCAGTGTCGAAATCGTCCTTCAAAGCCTTTGCAGTATATCGTTTTTTAGCCGTTCTATGCAATAGTACATATCGTCATCTTTCTCATGGAAATCTAAGAAAAAATTCATTTCCACTTGGCCTTCTTCGGAGAAAATCTAAGAAAGAACTAATGAGTTTCATTAGTCACTCATCAATAATCATATCATATCAAATTACCTCCATGCACCCCTTCCATTTCGCCATCTTCAAAGAAAATTAGCATTTTTCCTGGTTCCCCGCCACAAAACTAAAATAATAAATAATAGAAATGAACTTAGTTAGATTTAACTAACTACTACATATTAATTTGAATTCTTTCTTTAATATTTAGGAAATAAACTTAGTTAGATTTAACTAACTACACATTCTGTATATATTCTTATCTTCAAGTTTTATCATGATGCATGCTTTTAAATAGTTTCTTTATTTTATTTACTCTCACTAACTATATTACAATTTTCACAATTCATAAGCCACTTGGATAAATCTCTTCTGATGTTTAAAAAAATAAATTAATTATGTAAATATATATATATATATATCTATTTAATCTAACCTTGCTATATTCTTTCACTTGGAGAAATAAGACTATGTCACTTCTTCATTCAGTAGTGTGCTGGGCATCATGACTAGCACTGTCAAAACGAGCTCAAGCTCGCGGGCCCGCCCGTTTAGCCCGTGGGCTAAATGGGTACGGGTCGGGTGGCATGCGGGCCATCCGTTTATTAATATTATTATTTTTTAATGCTAAAATTTAATTTTTTTTCAAAAATAGATGATGTCACATGTTTTTTCTTTAGGATTTTTGTATTTTAGGTTCTTCATTGTTTTTTTTTTAAATTTTTTTAATGAATAAAAAAAATAAAAATTGTCCAATTTTATCAAAAAAATAGGAAAAACAATAAAATATAGTGCCCCGCGGGTAGGGATGATCAAAATACCCATACCCAATGAGACCCTGAAATTTACCCTATGGGTATGGGTCTAAACCCGTACCCATCCTTAATGGGTATGGGTTCGGGTATGGTGGTACCCTACCCGTACCCTACCCATATACCCATTAGTAACAATAAATATATTTTTATATATAAAATATATAATACTTTAACACTTTTTACTGAAAAAATATTAAAGTTTTTATAAATATTGAAATATTTTATTAATGTATTCATATTTATGATTTATTTTTTTATTTTTAGTAGTTATAAATGTAAAAAATTGGATAAATATAAATTTTATATTAACAAAAAATAATTTATTTTAAAAATTTTCTGGGTCTGGGTGCGGGTATGGGGATTAGACTACCCAACGGGTATGGGTATGGGGATTGATTTTGATGCCCACTCACATCCGGGTATGGGTCCGGATATCATAGTACCTGCCTACCCATACCCTACCCATGATCATCCCTACCCGCGGGCAAGCCCGTTTAGCCTGCAAGGCGGGCTTGGGCATATAATTCTTGGCCCGTTTAAACAGGCCGCCCCGCCCCGCCCCGTTTAAGTATGAGCCCGTGACGGGGCGGGCCGGCCCGTTTAACAGTGCTAATCATGACAAATCTTCCTTCAACTTTGTGTAAAATCTTCCTTCAGCTAATTTGTAATTCTTCCTTTAACTTTGTATAAAATCTTCAAATTACATTTAAGGGGGAAATACATGTCATATTGCAAGAGGCTAGGAGTTAAAGAAAATACAGTATCTCTATATACATTTCATAAATCTAAAAAATATATAAAAATATTTATAGGTATTTGTGGCGATATTATTGTCACCAATAACTATCTATTGGTGGCAAAGAGTATCGCAACTAATACCTATTTAATGGCGACCAACCTTGCTACCGGTGTCTATTTGGTGGCGACAAATCTTGCAACCAATCTCTATCTGTGGCGGCGAATATCGCTACCAATGCCTATTGTTGACGACGAATCTTGCCACAAAACTATTGGTGACAATCTTAGTCACCACCAAATCGACCATGGCAAGATGTGATTCAACAATAGGTGGCAGTGGGGATCGCCACCTTTAACAATTGGTTGCGATAACTGTTGCCACCTATCGTATCACTTTTAGTGACGACTACATTTTTGTAACAAAAAAACTTCAACAACAAGAGTATACTTTACAACCTTATGGTGGCAATAAGTCGCTGCCAAAAACAATAGGTGGCGACATTTTAAGTTTAGTCGCCACCTATAGTCTTTTTTTTTAGTGGTAGTAGTGTGTCGTAAAATGCGACATATATCTCAAATTAACCGTAAAGATAAAGAAATATATTTTTGTGGTTTAAATTTTGGTCCAAGTCTTTCAATGGAAGATATTTCATTTTTTCGTGGCATTAGCAGAAAAATAATAAGTTTACAGATAAAAATCTTGGAATAACAAGAAACAATACCTCAAATGAATCAGACAAATTTGGAAGTCTAAGTTACAAAGTTCGTGTCTAGTTACTTCCAGGCAATTTTTGGTGTAAAATTCAGAGCTTGACTAATATGCAAATTGAATCAAGTCCTAACTTAAGAATAGTATAGTACATGAGTTTGTTTATCAAGAAAATAATAGTCATTTAATTTTGTTCAGTTGCCCCCAAAATTCTAACAAATCACAATCAAAGTTCACGAAAGTGACTCACATTATCTTCAGATTATTTGGCCCTTTTTTGGTTTTTAAGCCTGAGACCCAAATTGAATGTGGAAAATACATAGATTAAAGAGGCACATACGATCAATGATCTTAAGGGGCATTTAGTATACGAATTGTTTTTCACATTCTGAGAAGTATGATTTTTAGGAATATAACAATATTTGTTTGTATGAGTTAAAACAGTCCTGGGATAATTTTACAATATTCCCAAGAATTTTACAATGTATTGTTTAGTTTAACTTTGATAATCTTGGAAATATTTGATATTTTTCCAAATATGCCCTCAGTTTTTTATTCTTAAATAATAGTTTATCAAATATAAAAATCCTCCAAAACAATTCATGAGAATACTTTAAAAAAAATGTGTTTTGTTTCTAAATCATAAAAAAGTAATCCTATCATAATTAAAATTTTAAATAACATTAATAATCTCATCAAGAAAATACGATTTCAAAACATAACGTACATAATTCTCTAAAGGGTAAATTACAAGGAAAGTCCCTGTAGTTTTGGGTAATTAGAGATCAGGTCTCTGTGATTTAAAAGGTGTCAAAATTGGGCTTAAAGTTTATTCCGTTAACAGAAATGATCCATGTAATATATTTCCGTCTAATACTTAATGAATCTCAACGTTTTTATCAAGATTTCACCATTTCTTTCAAGATTTTATTCCTAATTTATCTCAGAATAATTTAGAAATTTTATTATTTATTCAACAGGTCCTAAAACTTACAAAACAAAAATAAAATTATAAGTTTATAACCTTTATTTTCATTTTCGCCCATAATCATCAAAATCTCCAATTTAACTCCTTCACCTTATTCTTCTTCTCATTCTTAGCTTTTTGGGGATTTTGATAATTATTGGGAGAAAATGAAAATAAAAGTGATAAACTTATAATTTTGTCTTTATAAACTTCTTCTCCTTCTTGTATTTTAAATCTCCAAACAAAAGAAAAACAATTATAGAGCAACATGACAAGTATTATATAAGAAGGATATCTTTTTTGGCTAGTTAATTAATTAATTATCATTATTATTTATAAATTAATAATATATATATATTATAATCTTATAGGATGGAAGGATATATTGTGTGTCATAAAATATGACATATATTCTCAAATTAAATGTAAAGATAAATAAAGATATTTTTGTGGTTCAAATTTTGCTCCAAGTCTTTCAATAAAAGATATTTTAATTTTCCGTGCTTTGTCATGGCATAAGAATAATAAGTTTACAGGTAAAAATCTTGCAATAACAAAAAGCAATGCGTCAAATGAATCAGACAAATTTGGAAGTCTAAGATACAAAGTTTGTGTCTAATAGACTTAATCAAAATTCAAAATCAACTTTTTCATGAAAACAACTTTGGTAAAACATCTTAATTATTGGCCAAAAAAAATCTCAATCTGGAATTACTTTATTAATCAAATATTAATAATGTTTATTAAATTACTTGTTATGAGTTGGCTGTTGGCTTAAATTACTTGCTGGCATTTTTTTTTTGTAAAATTCCGAGTTTGACTAATATGCAAATTGAATCAAGTCCTAACCTGTGTATAATGTTTTACTTGCGTCTTTTTAAGTTTGATTAGTTTTATTCAACACTTTTTTAACTTTAAAGGGTTAATCACATATATTTTTTTTCTTCAAACTATTCATTTTTCAAACAAGAAATATTGATTTAGTGTCAAATTTTAATATTTTAATAATACATTATTACTAATATATAAATATTATTAAAATATTAAAATTTGACAGCAAAAACCGATTATGTAAGATTATAATCGATTTTAATAATACATTATTACTAATGGCATTATAAAAGAAGAATCTTGCATAATGTGACAGCAAAAACCGATTATAATCTTCTGTCAAAACACGGCCTAAAGGTTGTTGAGTCCTATATGGCTATATATAATGAATCATTTGGCAAAGCCAATTTATTTGGACCGCTCCTATTAGTCAACAAATATTATATTTAATTTATTTAATTATTTATTTGTTATGATGTGAGATTGTGAGGATAACATCTATACTCATGATGTCATCACTCATACATCAGTATGCATGTCTTAATTTTAAGTTAATATTTTAATAAATAAAATAAATAATTAAATTTTTCTATTTGATCAATCGAACAACAATGGGTTTAATTTGGAAATTTATGTGTGTGTTTGGATTTGTAATTCATTTAAATAATAAAATAAAGTAATAGATTATTAGATAAATATTAAATATATAAAAATATTTTATAATATAATTAATTTTTATTATAAAAAACTTTAAATTAGAATAAAAATGATATATTTTATTATGATCAAAGAATATCTCTTGACCTCTTTCAGAATTTATAAAAAAAAAATATATTTTATTTATAAATAAATTTCTCACGTAGATCAATTGATTTAAACGTTTACTTTATAAGCTAAGAGTTCAATCTTTAACTAATTATGTCACTTTTTACTGACTGAATATAATTTTTTAAAACCAGACAATCTCCTAACAAAATTAAATAGGTGACACAAGTTAGAATTCTAACTAAGTGAAATAAAACTTCGAATACTTTTAAAAGAAATTGAGTTGGAAAAAATATATTATTTAAAATGAGAATCCGAAATTTGGACCCTACTTTTAGTAAGAAACTCCCGTGTCAAACTTGAAAACAGAGTTCGGGCTATATTTGAAGATAAAGTTTGTTTGTTTTTTTTTTAAAAAAATTTTGGATAATGATGCCATCGTTTCTTATAGTCATGGTCTAGAATGTTGTTCAAATTTTTGTTTTATGACGTAATCTTATAAAAGATCAAAATACTCGAGTGAATTTTATTTTGTAAATTTAGATATAAATTCATATACAAATTGAAGGTTAAATATTCATATAGGTCCAAAAAGTATGAGATAGATTTTGAATTAGTTTTAAATATTTCATTTGATTTAAATTAACCTATATATTTTCACAATTTCTTATTTTTTATCGTAAACTATTAAATACAGTGATATCTCTCTTGCTTTAAAAAATTATAAAACTATGAGTTTTTTTTTTTAATTCTTTCTTGATAAGACTATTAACAAATAAAGTTAAACTAGGTCCCAAAAGTAAAGTTGCCCATACTTTGATTGTTTAAAATCTAAATGCGACTAGTTTGGAGTTGAGTTACTCTTAATAAATTTTTTTTTTCTCAGTTAGGCTGTGAACAAATGAGGTCAAATCAGGCCTTAAAATGAGTTTGAGATCAAAAAGTGAAAAATTATGAAAACTTGATCTCAAATCCACTTTCGAACCAATTCGACCTCATTAGCTAGCAATCCCAATATAATTAGGCAAAAAAACAAAGGACATGTTAAGAGTAATCCACAACTTTGAACTCACATTCAGACTTGAAATGAGGAAGATATGATCTAGTGACTTTGTTTGTTTAATTATGAAATGAGTGACTCATTTTTTTAGTTTATGTTCGACTTCTTTTGCTTGTAACTCCAACCATGTGTAGGAAAAATATTTGTCAAAAGTAACATGTAGATTGTACTCTTAATATTTAAACTTAAAACGAGAAAGATATGTATATTTAAGGAGTGGCTCAGCTACATTATGGTAGCTAAATTATTGCATCCACACCATTGAATTTATTTAAAAGTCAACATATAAATTTTTAGTCAACTCATCCAATGGTCCATAAATAATACTTTAGCAATAATTTAGCCACCATAATCCATTTCCGTATATTTAATAATTTGTGATGAAAAGTAAATAAGTATAAAATATTTATGGCCCATATAAAACAATTCTAAAATATTTTATACCTTAATGAATATATAGGAATATATATTTAGGATCAAATATAACACTCGCTCAAGTTTAACATAAATAAATAAAATATAAATTGCATTAAAACGTAACCCCTTGAGTTTTAAGTTTAGAGTAGAAAAAATCATTGAGTTTTAAAATTTGACAGACATATTATTTGAATTTTTAACTGTTAAGACCATTGAATTTTAAAATTTGACAGACAAACCTTTTGAGCTTTAATTTTATTCACTTGAAACTGCTAAATAATCTATTTTTTAGAAACTTTTGAAGGGTTTTAAATAAATAAAGTTAAAAGCTTAAAGAGTTTGTGAAAGTTTTAAAATTCAAAAGATGGGCACTGGATCCTCTACCGTAAGTTTTTGGTGCTGTGCCTGCTGTCCCACAAATCTGAACCATGAATCAAATCTAACAATTTATATTATGCCACGTGTCATCTCTTCTTTTTCCTCAATTTGCACCCAATTTTTTTCTCCTCCATGGTTGCAAGTTCAAATCGTTGCCGTTGAGTGACACTTCCTTCGACGATTGGCCAAGGCGTCGATGAAGGTGGACTTATCGGAGCTACTAGTGCCCATCAAATTGATGTCGCCGCCGACATCGACGTCAAGAGGTGTTTCGCCGCCATTCCCGGCGACTTCTTTTCGATCGTCAGCGTCATATTCGAGCTCGGCGTTGTTAGAGTTGATAAATGGCGGTAACATAAGCCCAACATCGCTGTTGAGTGAAAATTCCGTTGAGTCCAGCGTCAACGTTCAAAACGAAGCCGTCAAATCTCGCCGTCGAATCTCGCCGCCGACGCCAATGGTGAATACTTGTTAATGTGCTTTTGTGAAGAAGGCACTAAATAACTAGATTGGGTTATCTTCGCACTGTGCACCGATTAAGTTATACTATACACTTAATGTTTCAATCCACCTTCTGAACCTGCATCGGCTACATCACTATTCAACAACGGCGGCAGCGGCAGCAACAAACGGCTACGACAATGATGAACAACGGCGGCAGAGAATCGCAACAGTGATGAACGGGGCTGGCCAAAATATGAAATTGCGAAGGAAATCTGAAAACCTATTTTAGAGAAACAATGGTCCAGTGAAAACCAAAGAAAATAATAAGAGACACGTGGCGATTGGGCTTCCCATCAGATTAAATGAATGGCTCTGATTACGTGAACAGCAGAGACAGCATGAAATGGTCACGGTAGAGGATCCACTCCCCAAAAGATGTCGGTGCAATTTAACCATAAATAAAATATCAAACGTACGTAAATAAACACATATATATATATATATATATATATTCTAAACCTTATTTTTCGAAGTTGGTGTGAGGTGGACGAAGCAATGCCACAAAGAAACAATATTGGTCGTGCAAATGCATTAGTATTGGATCCATTATCATAATTGTAGATATTACACCGTGTATAATGGTAAAAAATTTATTTTGGTCCCTAATATTAATTTAAAGTTCTGATTTGGTCCTTAATATTTTTTTTTCATTCCGTTCTAATATTTAATGTTTCTTAAAAGTTTCATTTTTGATCTCTAACTATTGAATATGATCATATCTTTCTCTTTTCAAACTTGAATACATATTCAAGTTGATGAGTTCTTTCTTTGTTTAATTAGAGTCATTGATAAATGAGATAAATTAAATAAAATTGGGCTAAAATGTAGGTCACTTGTTTCATAAATTTGACCATATCTCTCTCGTTTCAAGTTTGAATGTAACAGAATCGGAGTTACAAGTTACTCTTGACGAGTTCTTTCTTTGTCTAGTTGGGACCGTTGACAAATGAGGTCAAATAGTACTCTAAAAGTTAATATTGATATTTTGACTAAACTCATTTTTGGAGTATTATTTGACCTTGCTTGCGAACGACCCTAGTTGGATAGAGAAAGAACTCGTCAAAAGTAATTTGTAACTCCGTTTTCATTGCATTTGGACTTGAATCGATCAAGATATGACCAACTTCATGTATCAAGTGACTCATTTTCAAGCCCGATTTGAGTTCATTTGTTGATGACTCCAATTAGACAAAGAAATAACTCATCAAATTTAACCTGTAGTTCTGATTTAATTTAATCATATTCGTGTTTGAAATTAGAGATATATGCCCAAATTCATAATAGTTAGGGATCAATGATGAAACTTTCAAAAAACATTAAGAACCAAAACAGGACAAAAAAAAATAGAGATCAAAATGAAACTTTGGGTAAATATTAGGGACCAAAATAGATTTTTGACTATATATATAATTATACTTTATATATATATATATATATATATATAGAAAAAAAGACTTTTCAAAATGTGGGTCCGAGTTTATTTAATAGGCGTGTGTGGTTCAGACTTCAGACCAAAGAAAAAGGGCAAATTTCTGTATATGTACGTGGGTAGCATGGAAGAGGAAGAAATTAAGAAACTCAAAAATCGATCTGAAACACGTGCGACACATACTTTACATACCAAAAAAGAGAGGGAGATGAGGCCTCAAATAGTCTTTAAATACTGCATGTGGGTTGAGATCATCACTTCATCAGTGTAAGCCAAAGCCATATTATTTCCACTAGTATTAGTGTATTACTACATACACTTTAATTTCCTCTCTCTCTCTCTAGCTAGCTAGTTAACTAGTTATAATTTCTTCATCGATCACTTAAGAAAGGTACGTGATGGGTGGTGTGGAGAAAAGTGAAACGACGACGTTTGATGTGGAGAGTGGTGGTGGTGGTGAAGAGATGATGATGATGAAAAAAACCAAGAAGGGAATATGTTTGACATGGAAGGATGTGTGGGTGGTTGCTTCAAGTAAGAAGAATAAGAATTATAAGATTAATAATAATGGATCATCTTCATCATCATCATCAGAAAGAAGAATCATTCTTGAAGGTCTCACTGGTTATGCAAAACCAGGACAACTCTTAGCCATAATGGGTCCTTCTGGCTGTGGCAAGTCCACTCTTCTTGATACTTTGGCAGGTATATATAATCCATTCTTAATTTACCCATTCCTTAATTCATCAATTCATCCCAACTATATATATACATTCGTATTATATATATTCCTTGTAGGTAAATATTAATTTTTTTAATGTAATCATATATAGGGATCATTTCATTTATTTTTCTAAAACTTACTCTCTGGAGTTTACAATATTTGTTATAATTTAATGGGCGTATATAGGTCTAGAAAATGATTAGTTCACCTTAAACTTAGAAAATAATAAAATAAAGGACTATATACATTACTCTATTTATTTTTTCCTATTTTCATAAAATATTATTAAAAGATAATAAGTAGGAATAAAATTGTGAAGAAATAATTAATGATTTTTTGATTTTATAATGTAAATAAATATTGTGCATCGAAGAGAGTAGTTTTTTTTTGTTATTTTGGCTGCAACGTAAGGTAACCAACACACATAAACACCAGTACAGTACTAAATATGTAGAACAACATATATTAGATAGACAGAGGTGGGTGAGGCTTTTAATGTTATTTGTTATGATTAATTATTAATATTCATTTTTCATATTGCAGGGAGATTAGGGTCCAACATATTCCAAACAGGAGAAATTCTCATTAATGGACACAAACAAGCACTTGCTTATGGAACATCGGTACAAATTTCGTCATTACAAAATTAACAAATTAATTAAGGACAAAACATTCAAAATTCAATTTTGTCCTTGTGTTTCCACAACATATTTACAAATACGGTCTAACATATGTGAATGCTTTGTACTGCATTTAGCCTCCAAAATATATCATATCAATTTAATATATTTTAAATTTATATAGATTAGCATGAATAATAATAAAGAATGAAGAGATTAATCACAATTTTTAGCTTCTCATAATATATATATGCCATATATATCTCATCTAATCTAAAACACATCCTACAAAATTTATAGTAAATTAATGATTGATCTCTAAACTCACTTTTGAGCAATACTTATCACATGAGATTATACAATTAAAAGGGTATGCATGAATTAAGCTTTTGATTAATTAGTTGATTAATGAACATATATATATATATATATATATATAGGCTTATGTGACACAAGATGACACTCTATTGACAACTTTGACTGTAAAAGAAGCAATATACTACTCAGCTCAGCTTCAACTTCCAGACACCATGTCCACTCAAGTGAAGAAAGAAAGGGCAGATTTAACCCTAAAAGAAATGGGTCTTCAAGATGCCATAAACACAAGAATTGGAGGTTGGGGATGTAAAGGAATAAGTGGTGGCCAAAAGAGAAGAGTGAGTATTTGCATTGAGATCCTCACACGTCCTACACTTCTCTTCCTTGATGAACCAACTAGTGGGCTTGATAGTGCTGCTTCTTACTATGTTATGAGAGCCATCAAAAGCCTTCAACACAAGGATGGCATTCCTAGGACCATTATTGCTTCCATTCATCAACCTAGTACTGAGGTTTTTCACCTTTTTGATCAGCTTTCTCTTCTCTCTTCAGGAAGAACCGTTTACTTTGGTCCTGCCTCTTCTGCAAGCCAGGTTAATTACTAATTTATTTTTTAATTCTTAAATTTGTCTCAAAATAATGATTAAATCCTTAAACATTATAAATAAACTTTTCAATCCTTATTTTTTTAGGCCAAAGTCCTATTTTGGTCCCTCATGTTTGCTCAAAGTTTCAGTTTGGTCCCTCAAGTTTCTAAAAAATTCTGTTTTGATCCCTCAAGTTTTCAAAAAGTTTCACCGTTAGTCCCTGAAATCTATTAGAATTGTATATTTATTTCTTTCTTTTTCTTACGTTTTGATCTTATTATATAAGAAAAAGGACCTTAATGTAAAAAACTAAAACTTTTGGGGATGAAAGTCTATTTTTCCTTTTTTTTTACCAGAAAAAGTGGATGAAAAATGCTAAAGGACTAACGGTGGAACGTTTTGGAAAGTTGAGGGACCAAAACGGAACAAAAAAAATGAAGGGATCAGAATAAAACTTTGAGCAAACCCGAGAGACCAAAATAAAACTTTGGCCTTTTTTTATATAAATATAAACTATTTAGTCTCGATAGATAGACTAAATAATCGATATCTATTTAAAAAAAGGAGTAGTTTTAATATTTATGGATTAAATTGCAATTTTGAGACAAATTTAAAGACTAAAAAATATTTTTTTCTTTTAATTTAATTATGATGGAATGAAGTCCTATATTAATTTTTTTTTTTATTTCCTATATATATGTTGTAGTTCTTTGCATCAAATGGCTTTCCGTGCCCTCTTCTCCAGAACCCATCAGATCATTTTCTGAAAACAATAAACAAGGATTTCGATCAGGTAAATTAATTAAGTAGAGATAATTGGGTTTTAATTAATTAATTGAAGTCATATCAAGATTTGATTGAGATATTATTGTTGCTAATTGTTTCAGGACATTGAACCGGCCGGTTCAGCTGGAACTCAAAGGAAAACAGCCACAGAAGAAGCAATTGAGATTCTAGTGAATTCATACAAATCATCTGAAATGAACCACCAAGTTCAAGCCCAAGTAGCAGCACTATCTGCAAAGGTATATATCTATCTATCTCTATATATACATAGTTTTTTTGCCAAAGTCCTATTTTGGTCCCTCATGTTTGCTCAAAATTATGTTTTGGTCTCTCAAGTTTTTTTAGTTTCGTTTTGGTCTCTCAAGTTTTTTTCGTTCCGTTTTGGTCCCTCAAGTTTCCAAAAAATTCTATCGTTAGTCCATGACTCTTTTCCATCCACTTTTTCCGTTGAAAAAAAACTAACTTTCATCTCCAAAAAAATTTGCTCTTTTGCATTAAGGTCCTCCCCTTTTGTAAAGGAGTAAAATTATTGGGAGATTTAAGTTAGTTAGTTTTTTTCCTTTTTTTAATAGGGAAAATGAATGGAAAATAGTCAAGGACTAACATCAGAAGTTTTTAGAAACTTGAAGGATTAAAACAGAACGAAAAAAACTTGAAGGACCAAAACAGAACTTTGAGCAAACATGAGGGACCAAAGTGGAACGAAAAAAACTTTAGGGACTAAAATAGAACTTTGGCCTAGTTTTTTTAATTAAGATAGAGTAATTTATAAAAAGCTCATATAAATATATAATATGTGATGATTTCAGGATAGGAATTTGGAGAAGAGGAAAAGCAAAGGGCATGCAGGGTTTGTAACTCAGTGTATTGTTCTGACCAAAAGATCATCGTTGAACATGTGTCGTGATTTAGGCTATTACTGGCTACGCCTTGCCGTATACGTTGCTCTAGCTTTGTGTTTAGGCACTGTATTCAGTGATCTAGACACAAGTTATGGATCTATTAGGGTAATTAATCAAAAATTAATTAAACATGAAAAACAAATTAAAAGCCATGCAAATTGATTAATTAACTAATGAATTTGATTATGTTATTATTCCAGGATAGAGTCTCATTACTAGGCTTTGTGACTTCATTCATGACTTTCATGACCATTGGTGGATTCCCTTCCTTTGTGGAGGACATGAAGGTATAATATTTTTGTCCCCTCTCTTAGTCAAGTCTTTTGTTTTTGTTTTTTTCTAATTACTATTATAATTATCAATTAACCGAAAACTATTTGGTTAAAATAATGCATAAAGTTCTCCTTAAATTTTAGTCACTGTAGAAAAAAAAAACCCTTTAACTTTGAAAAGTAACAAAAAGTAGACCCCATCAACTTTTAATTTTGTAAAAAAAGACTTATTTTAGTCAAGTCTTTTGTTTTTGCCTTTTCTAATTACTATTATATTATATAATATACTTATCAATTACCCAAAACTATTTGGTTAAACTAATGCATAAAGTTCCCCTTAAATTTTATATCACTGTACAAAAAAATCCTTTAACTTTGAAAAATAACAAAAAAAACCCCATAAACTTTTAGTTTTGTACAAAGGACTTATTTTATTAAGAATTTCAACAAAACATATCATTTACACAAAATCAAAGTGTAGGGATATATATGCATTTTGACCTTAGTTAATGAACTATATATACAGGTATTTGAAAGGGAAAGGCTGAATGGACACTATGGGGTGACATCCTATGTGATAGGGAACACCATGTCTTCAATCCCATACCTTTTGATAGTGTCCCTAATTCCTGGGTCCATTGCCTATTTCCTGCCAGGCCTTCAAAGATCATTTCACCACTTTTTTTACTTCTCATGTGTGCTATTCTCATGCTTGATGCTTGTGGAAAGCCTAATGATGATTGTTGCTTCCATTGTTCCTAACTTCCTTATGGGCATCATCACTGGTGCTGGCATTCAAGGCATCATGCTTCTTGCTGCTGGCTTCTTCAGGCTTCCTCATGATCTTCCTACTATCTTCTGGAAGTACCCTATGTTCTATTTTGCTTTCCATAGGTATGCTAACCAAGGATCCTTCAAGAATGAGTTTCAAGGTCTCACATTTAATATTGGTGATGTTACTTCTTCATCGAAACACGTGTCGTCGCTTATTTCTGGGGATGAGGTTTTGAGGAGTATGTGGCAAGTGAATATGAGCTACTCAAAGTGGGTGGATCTTGGCGTTTTGGTGGGGATGATTGTGTTCTATAGAGTCATGTTTTTGGTCATTATCAAGGCTTCTGAGAAACTGAAGCCTAAGCTTGCTTCTTTGCTTTCTTTGACTCCTAAAAGGAAAATGCAGATCATGGCCAATTCCGATGCTACTCCTTTGCATTGAATATATATATATATATATATATCTTCTAGATTCATTAGTTCAGTGCACTATATATATATGAAGAAATAAATGTGCTTAATTACTGGCTTTTTTCATATACTGAAAAAAAAATTTAAATGAGTTAGATTTTAGGAGCTCATCAAGATTAAAGCATACTTTAGGCTCAATGAATGTCTAAACTCAAATGTTGTACTTATAAATTATTCACCAACAAATTTCTTGACAGCACATATTCAAGCACATGATTTTATGGGTTATAAATCAACTCTTTATTCAGACCAACATGTGTATAGGCAACTACCTAGCTAATTGGCTTTAATTTGTATGTATGTATGTATATTTGCATCGTTAGAAATATAGTATAGGCTTTGATAGTGTGATCACTGTCCTTAAGGAAATTAAGCCCCCACTATTCAATTGCTGCTGGGTTTGTATGGCAGATTTCCTCCAGGATTTTACAAAGCCTGATATTATAGCCAGCAAAACTATAATATCTTATGAACACAATTTTGTGAAAGAAAAGTTGAAGACGGGATCTCTTGATTGATCTTTTGTTTGAGAGAAGAGATGTTATTTATAGAGAAAAAACTGAAGAGGTACAACCTTTCAGATTCCTACACTCATATCTTTTCATGTCCAACCTTAATGGTTGATCATAACTTGTCATGATTCAACATTCATGACTTTTCAATAAACAGTTACAACCATCCACATATGAAGAGTTATGACCCTTCACATATGAGCCATCTTCTCAACCCTTCAACTTACCCAATGTGGGACTTTAATTACTAACTATTTTCCAACCTGCATAGTTCATAAAGTGAATTTCGATAAGAATTTTCCTTCCTTTGCAATTAATATACTGTCCCTAGTTTGGTGCATGACAACATGCACAAAATCATTTTTGGATATTTATTGAAGTATTTTATCAGTGAAGTTATTATTTTGTGTGAGTAACAAATCGCACCAAAAAAAAAAATTAGCATTAATATACAGCACCCATTAATTGACAACTAAGCGTTACTATTTATTCACACAACACTGATTAATTATTTTACTAGCTTGCAGACACTTGGAAAAATGAAACAATGACATAATTAAAGATTTAAGATTGTTACATACCCAAAATGGAATTCCTGATATTTAGTTAAAAATAAATAAATTCTTACCATTTGATTACACTCCTGAGTCCTGTCTCCTTGGATCACCTATTAATTGGTTTGAATCTTGACCATTTGTGATATCACCCATTGACCAGCACTTTTAAGTTTTATCAACCATTTGATGATTACATATTATATTATTCACTAATTTCTTAATGTTATCCATAATCCATAATAACTTAATAAGAGATCAGGAGATTGATAATTAATTACACATTCCCCACATATCATTCCATCTATATATAAATATAATGTCATTGAATTAAGTACGAATCATTGCATGCATGATATTATATATGTTATATAAGTATATATAATTGGAAATTAAAGAATGAAAAGTACTAATTATATATTTCATTAATATATATGAATACTTGCAGCCACATATATATGGAAAGCAAATCGTAGTACGTACGTAGAACTGTAGAAGTATACAAGTCAAAAGCAAGTCGTTGAAGAAGTCCAATACCTCAACAACCTCTTCTTTGTATGTGTAAGGCTTAGGGATGGGCAATTTTTTAGGATAGTTAAGATATCCGTCCGTATCCGTCTGAGAAAAATATATGATATTCGTCGGATATTGGATATCGGATAGGATACGAATAGTAAAAATTAAATTTTTTTTGGATATTGGGCGGATACGGATATTGTCCTCGGATACCCTATATTCGTCCGAAATGAAAGAATATTTAGGGTATCCGATATCCTATTACTTATTTAATTTTTATATTTTATATTTAATTTAATGTTTGATATATAAATATTTAAATTTAATTAATTATATTTATATATATTTTTTATATAATCATATTTTAGTTATTTTATATTTAATTTTTTATTTTAAAAAATAAATTTAAAATGCAAATAAATAATAATTTCATTTAATTATATTAGTTGGCGGATAATGGATATCGGGTACCCGATATATCCGATTTATAAAATAGGATATCCTATCCTATATNNNNTTTTTTTTTATTTATACATTCGTTTTCGAGTATCACGTATATTTCTTTCTTTTATAATTTTTTTAAAAAAAATATTATTATTAGATAGTTAAATATTAAAGAGTAAAGTTTAAATACTTATAAATATAGAATATTGATTTTAAAATAAAATATGGAGAGTAAATTATTAATTTTTCTATATATATATATATATACTTATTTGTCATAACATAAAATAAGATGCAAGATAAAATGAAAAAGAAAAAAAAATCTATTATTCAATTTGCATAAAAGATAGATGCAATCCTGCAAAGAAAAAATGATATTAAACATTAGAAGTTTTATCTTTATGCAATAAATGACATTTTGGACTCAATTTTTTTTTTGGTAAAAGGAACCAGTTAAAGACATTTTGGACTCATAAACCTTAATTTCGGTGTAACAATAACTTGTTGGGCCCAACATCAGGACCATCGACTTGGTCCCACCATGGCCTGCTATTACAATTAATTCGTATATTCGACCAAAAATATTATTTCAGCCAAGAGGATAACGGAGGAAAAAAACTACGGGTCTTTGGTAGCAAAAATATGAGGGAAAAGAAAGTGTTTTACGATGTAAAATAATGAGGGAAAGGAAAGTAGTTGAGGAAATGTAAAGTAGGTAAAAATTTTAAAATGTTTGGTATAAAAAGGTATGGGAGGGAAAGTAAAATAGATATAGAAAGAAAATGACCAAAATGTCATTCCCACAATCACCACAAGGCCACCGCCGCCGCCCACCGCTGGCTCAGTTTCATCAAAGAGGAAAAAGATGGGAAGGACATTTTTGTCATCCATCTTCTTGGATTGATGAATGGAGCGTGTCAGGCGGAGCTGGGGGTGATGATGGGGATGACAGTGAGAGTCCTTTCAGTGTGTATTTTGGAAGGTCACGTTGACAGCTTCAATGGAGTCTAACGGCGAAGAGAAGAGAGAAGAAAGGGAAGACTAGAAGGGGAAGACGAGAGAGGGGGGAGAGAAAGTGTTGGGTGAAATTGCATTTACTATCACAAAACGTTTTTTTTTTTTGCATCAAAGTCCTCTCATACAAATAGGGAGTCAAACGCATAAAAATTAATAGTTAGGGTCTTAAAATAGTATTTTAGCCAAATTTTCCGTCAAATTTTGGACGAAAATATATCTCAGGACCCTTTTTGTTAACTGAGCAAACCACAGAGACCCTATTTGAAAATGGGTTAAACCACAAGGTCATTTTGTGTAATTTACCCTTTTTTTTTTAGGGTTAACCCAAAAATGAATATATATCAGTATAGCTAATATGTTCAAAATGTTAAATAAATACAAAATTACTCATATATGTTAATAATATTTCAAAATTCTCTCAACCACCATCACATTTTATAATTAATTGTGGTGGAATTAAGAAAAAAGAGCATTTTTATGGGTCATCTATATTTTTAGTAAGCACGTTGTTCACAACCCGACTAAAAATAATTAAAAAGAGCATTTTTATGTTTCTACCTTCTCACAGTGTGGGTATAAGTTTACATTTACCTTATCATATTATATTTAATAATTAGAATCAGAGGCCTATTTAAAATTATATATCTTTATTTCATAACATACCTTATGATTATCTAAAATATAATTGAAAAAATATAAATATACTAATAATTTATCATGGTACAATCTCAGTATTTATTTTATATCACATTATTTAATATATGCAAATATAAAATAAGTATGCATTATATATATGTTTTTTTTATATAATCTAAATAAAGACCTTTAATTCCTAAAAGATAGCATTCACAATTTATGTAATAATGAAATGAAGTAATTTTGTCCCGCGCAACACGCGGGGTTCACACTAGTTTACCTAAAATGAAGAGAAAATAAGATTAAAAGAATAAATTGTCCTCGTTAAATTACTCATAGTTACTCTCACTAATTTAATATCTTTAACTTTTAATAGTGATAGAATGGTAAAAAAATAATTAATGCTCTCTTGATTTTATAAAACAAGATATTTGAGGACAAAAAAAATTCTCCAACAAAACTAATATTTTGGGACATAGGGAGTATAGTTAAAGATTTAAGATTGTTACATATATACTTAAAGTCGAAACTGAATCCCGATATTTAATTAGTTATTAATAAATGAATTCTTATCATTTAATTACACTCCTTAGATCACCCATTAATTGGTTTGAATCTTGACCACTTGTACAATATTATTATTTTTCCCACCATGATGAAGTGATCTCAACCCACATGCAGTATTTAAAGACTATTTGAGGCCTCATCTGCCTCTCTTTTTTGGTATGTATGTGTCGCACGTCAGATCGATTTTGAGTTTCTTATTCTTCCTCTATATATATCAACATGTGTTTCTTTCTTTCATTATTCTTCCATGCTTTTTTCTTTTTCTTTCGTAGAAATTTATTCTTCCATGCTACCCAGTCCCACCTACATGTACAGATATACTTCACACTCTAGAGTCTAGAGTCTCAAGTCTGAACCACTCACTCGCCTATTAAATAAACCGGGACCCCCATTTTGAAAAGTCTTTTTTTTTTTCTCTAAATATATATATATAGATATTACTACTTTCGATTGGGAAAAGTATAATTATATACATAGTCAAAAATCTATTTTGGTCCCTAATAATTACCCAAAGTTCCATTTTGGTCTCTAACTTTTTTGTCCCATTTTGGTTCTTAATGTTTCCTAAAAGTTTCATCATTGATCCCTAACTATTATGAATTTGGTCATATCTCTCTAATTTCAAACCCGAATGTGATTAAATTAAATCAGAACTACGAGTTAACTTTGATGAGTTATTTTTTTGTTTAATTGGAGTCATTAACAAATGAAATCAAACCAGGCTTGAAAATGAGTCGCTTGATACATGAATTTGGTCATATCTTTATCGATTCAAGTCCAAATGTAATGAAATCGGAATTACAAATCACTTTTGACGAGTTCTTTCTCTATCCAACTAGGGTTGTTCGCAAGCAAGGTTAAATAATACTCCAAAAATGTGTTTGGTCAAAACATAAATATTAACTTTCAGAGTACTATTTGTCCTCATTTGTCAACGATCCCAACTACTAGAGAAAGAAAGAACTCGTTAAGAGTAACTTGTAGCTCTCATTTCGTTACATTCGAAATTGAAATGAGAGAGATATGATCAAATTTATGAAACAAGTGACCTACATTTTAGCCCAATTTTATGTTCAATTTATCTTGTTTATCAATGACTCTAATTAAACAAAGAAAGAACTCATCAAATTTAATATGTATAGCTTTGATTTAATCGTATTTAGGTTTGAAAAGAGAGAGATATGACCATATTAAATAGTTAGAGATCAATAATGAAACTTTTAAGAAACATTAAATATTAGAACGGAATGAAAAAAATATCAAGGACCAAAGCAGAACTTTAAATTAATATTAGGGACCAAAATAAGTTTTTGACCATTGTATAGTGTAAAGTGTATCTAAAATGATAACGGGTCCAATATTAATGCATTTTCACGACCAATATTGTTTTTCTGTGGCATTGCTTCGTCCACCTCACACCAACTTCGAAACATAAGGTTTAGACTTTAGAATATATATATATATATATATAGGCCAAAGTCCTATTTTGGTCCCTCTGTTATACTCATTGTTCCAAATAGATCCCTCAGTTATTTTTCGTTCCATATTGGTCCCTCAGTTATCCAAAACTTGTCAAAGTTGGTCCCTCTAACGTTTTCCATCTATTTTTCTGTTAAAAAAAGAGAAAAAATAAACTTTCATCCCCAAAAGTTTTATTTTCTTATATTAAGGTCCTTTTCTTTTTATAATAGGATCAAAACGTAAGAAAAGAAAAGAAATTAAAATTTTAAGTGAATTTACCCAAAAACTCAAAAACTCTCTCTCTCCTGTGCATACCCCAACAGACCCAGAAATTGCAACTCTTCTTGCTCCCACCATCTTCGTGGGATCAAGAATCGAGATTACTTTCATAATTCTTCATTCTAAACACACATGTTGTGTGTATCGCGGAAAGATTCATCAGACGACGTCGACGAGCCACCGGCGAGAGACGGAGATGCTTCTGAAGAGCCAGTCGACGACGCCGGGGTGGGGGAGGTGTTGGGAGGCACAGCGGCGGAGTGCGCCGCCGTGTGCTGCTGCTTCCCGTGCGAGGTGGTTCTGACGTTGTACAAGGTGCTGGCGAGCACAGTGAGATTCCGATCCATCCGCTGTGCTCCGACGACTTCTTCGGCGGCATACTGCAGCAGTTGTCGGAGGAGGAGACGGAGAAGAAGGTGGTGCATCTGGAGAAGACGTTGCCGAAGATGGAGAGAGAAAGGGAAGTTGTGTTTTTGTGTAAATTTAGTTAAAATCTTAATTTATTTCTTTTTCTTACGTTTTGATCCTATTATAAAAAAATGACCTTAATGTAAGAAAATAAAACTTTTGGAGGATGAAAGTTTATTTTTTTCCTTTTTTTTTAACGTAAAAATGGATGGAAAACGTTAGAGGGACCAACTTTGATAAGTTTTGGATAACTGAGGGACCAATATGGAACGAAAAATAACTGAGGGACCTATTTGGAACAATGAGCATAAGAGAGGGACCAAAATAGGACTTTGGCCTATATATATATATATATACTCGAGATAATATTGATAAAGTGGTTAGCAATTTTCCAGAAAATATGCTATAATAATTTTTAGCACCAATTAAACTATCTAAATGCTCTTTTATTTTCTTATGATGTATTTGCAGATTAGGTGATATATCTATAATAAAATAATTTCCTTCTATATAAGAAATTTCGTTTTTAAGTAAAATTCTAGATAAAAGTTCTATATCTTGCCAAAATTTTTCGATATAATTATTAAAACGATGAAGTTCTTGCTTTATATAAAACTTATATGAACTCATGAAACATAATAGAAGTAAAGATTTATTGATATAAAAACTTACAAGAGGTAGAGTGCTTTCAGAGAACGGGGAATATTAGCACACTTATATTTTGTGAACATACAAACTTGGGATTCTGAAGAATAATCGTGATCTTCTAATAACAAAATACTTTTTAATCCTTCTTTATATTTTTCGTCTATATCTAACATATTAATTTTTTTTAAAACTTTTCAATTTTTAGCTATATGACCAAATCTGTCACACTTATAACAAGTGATATTGGAAGAGAATTGTTTCTTACCTTTCTTGTGTTTAAAATTAGAAGGACGTTTTCTAAAATTCTGTGGTTTATAAAACCTTTTCTTAGGGAAACGTTGTCTAGTAAATCATCTCTTTTTCTTCTGAGAAGATGGGGCTTGTAATTTTTCCATACCATACTGTTGACAAAAGTTTCCCATTTCTCTTTTATTATCTAAAGATTCTTTTCTAATTTTAGACTGAAGTCTTATATCTGTGCATAAAAAAAGACCACTTCTAGTAATAATATCAATTAATTGTCCATAAGAATAATCTTTATAACTAATTAAATTATTAGGACTTTGGTGTCTAAGATTTTCTCTGACCTTTTCTGCAAATAACTTAGGTAAACCTGTAATAAATCGTTCTTTCCAAAAATCTTGAGAACAATCTGGCCTGAGATATACTTTAGTTAAAAAATGTCTTTATACCATCTAAAATCTGTCATAGTGGGGCATCTAAGATTCATAAGCTGATCACCAGCTCGTTCTTGAAAACTAATAGGGTCACCAACAAAATGTTTAGTGACAGCTCATACTAATGTAGCAAAAGCGTTTGGGGTTTGCCTATCACCTTCTATTTTTACAGCATTTAAAACATTAGTTCTATCCTCTGGTGTGAGAAAATTATCCCACCATCCTTTTAATTGACCCGTAAAACCAGTAATCACCATAGTGGCAATAGCTTTATCTGTATTATTATGAACTTTACAGGCTGAAGCAAATATAGTCATATTCTAAATAGTTTCTAAAATCTGATATTCACTCTTTCCATCTATATTCCATTCTACTATATCATTTCCTGTATAGGTAGTACTATAATCTAAACCTCTTTCCTCATACTGAGTATCAGGAAAAGTAGGCCTTGGATAGTAATTTCTAGTTTTAACATATGAAGTTGAAGGACTTCGTCTTTTGAAATCTATTTTATCTATAAAATTATCTTCACTACTACTTTCATACTGACTAACAACATTTATTGAAGAGGAATTGTTCATTTCTAATTTATTAAATCTATCAATCAAGTCTGAAAGCAAAACATTATTATTATTTCCTAACTTAATCTGTTTACAATCTTCACCTGAAAGAACAGGAAACCTATAACAAGGTTGCTGAATAGGAGATGATTTTAAAAAAGTTTTTGAGGAAGAAGATGGGTTTAATATTTCTTTTTTCTTATCTGAAAAACTGGGTTTATTTAAAACATTCTCTATTCTATCCATCTGTTGAGAAAGTGTGTTTAAGGCTAAATTTGAAAAGTTATTTTGAGAAACTACTTTAGACATATCTGTTTTGGATGCAGGAACCTCTTTTAATTCTAAAATTTTTATAGGTGTAGCATCTATAACAGAACTGCCCACTTTAACCTTTATATTTTCAAAAGGTGGATGGACCGACTCTACTTGGTCACCAGCTTCTGTTAACCAATTGGTGGTAATTTTACTAGTAACATTTATAGCGGGGATAAAGGGGTTATCTTTATTATTTTCTACTGAAAATTCATCAAACCAATCAAAGAAAAATTTGTGGAATTTATTTTCAGTTAAATGGTTATAAAACATCTGCAACCAATCTGATTTTTGTTCCTTGGAAAAAGTTGAAAAGTACCATTTGCGTCTTTCTTTATTTTCTTCTGATAAAAATTTTGTTCTTAAATAATCTTTATTAATTTCAAATTCTTTATTTAAAACCATAATTTGAGATCTGGTTGGAGAATAAGTTTCTGACTCTTGCTCATATATTGGTTTAGGAATATTGGGTTGGAAATTAACACCTGTTAAATTATAATGCAAGGTAGATGAAGAAGCTGAATCTACAGATTTCCTAGATGAATCTGAAGTTTCATCTTCTTTGTCTATTCTTCTTCTAAGATTGACTGAGGAAATAGACCTTTTCAATGTTAAATTAACATTTCCTTCTAAATCTACTGAGAAACTTTTTAAAACATTTCTTTCTATTTTTGGAGGGGCACAAAATTGCTTTAAATTCCAAGAATCTTGTAATGAAACTAACTTTTCGGCATGGGTTAATCTTTTTGGAGTTAAAACAGTAGATCTTTGCAAATTTGCCTCTATAAGGATAATTTCATTTTTTGGTGAAACCATCTTTACTCCAATATTAAGACCAGTAAATGATAATTTATAATGAATTCTGTATATTATAGCTAAATGTGCTTTATCTGCTCTGAAAATACCTTCTTTAGTAACAACATATAATACTAAAGAATTTTCTGGTTCTAAATCCTTTAAAGCAAAAGGCAAATCTGGATAGACATTAAAATAAATAGAACCATCACATAAATTAGATTCAGCCAAGGCAATTAATGAATCTTCGAAATTTAAAACACCTTTATTACATAAAACAAGCAACACAGGATGATTAATTCCTAGTCTATGCAAAGGTTTAACAGCAACTTGAATTAATCCTACATGCAAATAATTAAACTTATCTTTTCTATGTTGATGAAGAAGCTGCTTATCTAAAAGGTAAAGATTTTCTTGTCCTGTTTTCATAGCATGTGTAGATTCAACAGTTCTACAAACATCTTTAGTAAAGAAATTAAAATCTGAATATCTATAAACTTCTTTAGATTTAACTTCGAGCAAAGTCCAATTTGCTAATCTATTTTCTGCTTCTCTAATTACTAACTCTGAAATATTAACTAAATCTTGATTTTGGCTTTCTGATTCTAAAGTTGAAGAAGAGGTAGAGGGTACTCGAACCATCTCTTTGCCTAATGACATTGACCCAAGTTTCTTTAATAATCTAGCCATAATTTTAACAAATCTAACCTCTTTAAGCTCAGGAGTTCTAGACCTGATGACATGGCCTGGCATGGAGTTCAACTTTTATTTTCTAAAGTTCTGGAATAAATGGTTACTTTAGTGAAAATGGATAAATTTTATGAATAATTTCAGATGCTAAGTTCATACAATTTTTGAGATATGTATAAGCAACTCAATGCTAATTCAAAGTGTCCTGAATAATTCAAGAGAATGAAAAAATGTTACATTAAAAGTGTCCTGAATAAATGCAATGCTAATTCAAAATGTTTTCGTAGTTGTTTTGTGCATATAATCTATTCTGTTGCATAACTATAAGTCAAAATATTAGACATTAGCCAATAATGTGCTTTCTTTAATATGAGATTATATAGGGAAATGCAGCATTTAAAGGAAAAGAGTGGAATAAAGCAGTTAATTACTACAGAAAAAGAGTGACTAAATATATAGTAAGTTTTCTCTAATAATAATGTCTAATTCATTCATAGTCTCCTCCGCATTAAGAGTTGTTTTGTGAGTTGTGACCCATTGACTTCACAACCTGAGTGGGTCTTCTTTCTTTATTACTTTTTTTATTTCTTTTAAGAAAGATGAATAAGACAAAGAAGAGTGATTTTTTTTTCGATTAATAGAACAGCAGAGTACAAAAAAACAAGATAAAACGCTTCCTAAAATTAGTACCACTCTAGGAGACAATCCTTCATATTGACTACTTTTAAATGAAGAGACGAAATTAAAAGCATGATGTCAGCAACCACCCATTTTATTCGTTATTACATTTAAAGAATTAAAGCTAGCCAATGACAGAGTGACAAAAATATAACAACAAATCTCACTAAACTCATCTTTGCTCCTTCTCCATCTATTGACCCAAAAATGGAGCCAACAGTCTATATATCAAAAATCTTTGTTCCTCTTCTTTCCTTTCTTGTTCTTGTTCTTCTTCTTCTTCTGGTTCTTCTTCTTCTTGGAAGAACCGGGTTCTTCCTGATGTGGCTTTTTCAATTTGGATCTCCAGGGACAATCGACCATATGTTGGATCCGCTCACAATCCATACGAAATCTGTTTGGACACATTGTACATCGAAACCTAAAATTTGCATGAGCAGTCTCGAAGTGATCGTGCAAAGCTGATGCAGTATATCTTCTCTCATCGGTTCTACAGTAGATACAGTAGTACAAGTCGCACTCTTCCTCCTCAAGGAAAACTACGAAAGAATCGTTATATTAGTCATCAATATATCAGATAATAATATACTTAGTACGTAGTTAATTTACTCACCTCCATTAATCTCTTCCACTTCGCCTTCTTCGTTCAAACCCAGAACTTTGCCTGGTTCCCCAGCCACAAACGTGTAATGACCCCACTTTTTGTCCTCCATGACGAACTTCTTTGATTCTTGTTTAATTTCTTGTGGGTCCACCGTCCATGTATAGATGTATTTATATATGTTCACTCCTCCAGTATGAAAAGAACTCAAGCCTTTTTTATTTTAGCCACAAGCTGTGACTCAAGCAACATAAAAAACGAATAGGCAGTTAATTAACTGAATATAACGGTATAACCAACTGAATATCTAAGACATTATAATTTAAATAATGTGTGGGAATTCTTTTATATAAAATTGTAAAGTGTCTCAAAACTCTTTTAAACATTTCAATTTAATCCTTAAAAATATTAAAACCCTAAACCCTACAACCCCAAATCCTAAACCCTAAAACCCCAAACCCCAAACCTTAAAACCTAAACCCTAAACCCAAAATCCCTCAAACTTATTTTTTTTAATCTTCATCTTCATCCATTTTAGTCCTTAAAAATAATAAAAACCCTAAACCCTAAAACCTAAACTCTAAACCCTAAAACTCTAAACCCGAAAACCTAAACCCTTAAAAAAAAGTCTGAGTTGTACAATTAGGTCCTGATCACACCCGTCGCTAGGTGGCCAAAAATACTTGAATTAGCGCACTATAGTGGTGCAATCTGAGTCGATCTCTCGAGGAACTTTTGTGCAAAGTTTAAAAGCAACGATACCAAATTATCACTAATCGGGTGAAAGCAAAGGAAATTTGTTCTTTGAGTGATTATCTATGACCTAAAACAATAATTAAATAAAGCAATAATATTTTTGGGTTTTTAATTGAAAGACTGAATTGAAAGGCAATAATAATAAATTAACGATTAACCGAATTGAGAGAGTACCCGACAAAGCAATTGGATTAAGCAATCATCACTACTAAAGATAAACGGAGCATCTCACACAAATCATCCTAAGGTAGTCACTAATAACTCAATGACCTAGGCTAACAATATTATCATGAAAATACCTCAAATAAGATAAATCGTAACAAGTACTGAAAACCTTCATTAAATTGATGATAAAGAAGATCAAGAAACACAATCTTTATAACAAATACCATTGTCAAAGCTATATACCTATAATTATAACCAAACTAGTAAAGACTCTAGGGTTACAATCAAGATATAATTAAACAAGTAACCACCAAAGTAAACTTTAAGTGACTTTTTAGCAACAGTTGAAGTACAAAAAGAGAGTTCATGAACGTGATCAAGATTGATATGAGTCAAACTAATAGAACAACTAGTATACGTTCAAGAATAAAAAAGAAAAAAGAAAAGAGAAAAAGAAAAGAGAAATGGAACTAACAAAGAGAATGATCGAAAAAAAAAAGGAAAAAGAAAAGAGAACTGGAACTAACAAAGAGAATGTCATGTACTGGCCCACCAATATCGAAAAGAAAAGAGCGAAAGAAGAAGACATGACTCATCTTCGTCTTTGTTAGTATATGCAGTTAAACATATCACCTTCCTCTTCTTCATAGAAAGAAAGAAAGAAAGAAAAAGTAATTCATTAGTAGTCAGATTAAATCAAATATATCAAATAATATACTTAGTTAAGTATTCACCTTCAATATTTTAATAATACAACATTAGTTATTACTAATATCTATAGCATATTAATCTTATATATTATTATCTTCAAGTTTGATCATGATGCATGCTTTTAAATAGTTTCCTTCTTTTATTTACTACCACTAAATACATTACAATTTTCACAAGTCATAAGCCACTTGGATAAATATCTTTTGATGTTTAAAAAAATAAATTAATTATGTAAATATGTATATATATATATATATATCTAATCTAACTTGTTATACTTGGAGAAATGAGACTATGCCACTTTTTCTTTCAGTAGTGTGCTGGGCATCATGACAAATCTTCCTTTAACTTTGTGTAAAATCTTCCTTCAGCTAATTTGTAATTCTTCCTTGAACTTTGTATAAAATCTTCAAACTACATTTAAGGGGGAAATACAAGTCATATTACAAGAGGCTAAGAGTTAAAGAAAATACCATATCTCAATATACATTTCATAAATCTAAAAAATATATAAAATATTTATAGGTATTTGTGGTGATATTAATGCCACCAATAAATATCTATTAGTGACAAGAGTATCGCAACTAATACCTCTTTGGTGGCAACTAAACTTGCTACCAATGTCTATTTGGTGGCGACAAAGCTTGTAACCAATCTCTATTTGTGGCGGTGAATACGCTACCAATGCCTATTAGTGGCGACAAATCTTGCCACAAAAATATTGGTGACAATCTTACTTGCCACCAAATCGATCATGGCAAGATGGGATTCAACAATAGGTAGGTAGTGGGGATTGCCACCTTTAACAATTGGTTGCGATAATTGTTGCCACTAAAAATTTCTTTCTGTGGGCGACTCATTTTATAATTTAAAATTTAATTAAAAATAAAAGTTTTCGATAGTGAAATTGTTGCCACCTATTGTATCACTTTTACTAATAACTACATTTTTGTAACATAAAAACTTCAATAAAAAGGGTATATAGTTCATAAACTTATACCGGCAATAAGTCGCCACCAAAAACAATAGGTTGCAACTTTTATTTTTGTAGTGGTAGTAGTGTGTCATAAAATACGACATATATTCTCAAATTAAATGTAAAGATAAAGAAAGTTATTTATGTGGTTTAAATTTTGGTTTAAGTCTTTTAATAAAATATATTTCATTTTTTTTGTGCATTGTCAGGACATTAACATAAGAATTTTTTTGCGTAAATTCAGAGCTTGACTAATATGTAAAAAATCTATTATTCAATTTGCATAAAAGATAGATGCAATCATGCAAAGAAAAAATGATATTAAACATTAGAAGTTCTATATCTTTATGTTATCTTTTTTTTTTTGGGTCAAATCATTATATCTTTATATTATCGACATATAATTAATGACATTTTGGACTCATAAACCTTAATTTCGGTGTAACAATAACTTGTTGGGCCCAACATCACGACCATCGACTTGGTCCAGTGGGTCACCACTCATTACCAAAGAGCCCATTCTCCCTAACTCCCACCATGGCCTGCTATTACAATTAATTCGTATATTCGACCAAAAATGTTATTTCAGCCAAAAGGATCACAGAGGAAAAAAACTACAATGGCTTTTCAAATTGATTAATTCTAAGGTGTAAAGTGGGGTATACATTGTAAGGTAATATAATCTCATTTTTTTAAAAAAAAAATTAATGTTTAAAATAACAAAAAAAATATAACTCTTTAACCCAATGCAGTCAAGATCGAGATCTTACTCAAGATCAGAAAAGGTATAAGATAGATCGAATCGAGGATCGTAAGATCTTATGAATTTTCTTAAAAAAATATTATATTATTTATATAAACAATTACTAATATGTCTATCTATGAATATATATATATATATACATGTTCATAAATCATAAATTCATCTTATAACATTTCTCAAGATCTTTATCCAACATCATCAATTTATAGTCTCAACATGTAATTAGCTAATTATCAAGATGTCTAAAAAGTTTATCATAAGTTCAGTAAAAAATTAACAAAAACAAGGCAACAACCACGAGTAACATTACAAATTTACAACATCATTAACAAAAAGTTCATCCAAGCATATATCACACATCAAAATCATCATCATCAATGTCTCTCATTTCTGTTTTATCCACTGGAATCTCCAAATCATCAACAGTGCCATGAGGTTCAACATTTTCTACTTCTTGAACTTCAAAGGCTTCGTTTTCTACTTCATTCTATGTCTTCATCTTTTTTTTTCATTATTCTCAATGATCTATTCATCATCAGAAGAAAGATCTTCTATGTTGTTAAGCTCCCTTATAGTTCTTTTTCCTTTCAATTTTCGACTAAACATAACATAGACCAACCCATTCATCTTTTTTTTTGAATCATACAATTCATTCTCTTCGTGTGAACCTAAATAATGAATAGTTATAAATAATTAACTTAACTATATAGAGAAAATAAAATAATAAGATTTGTAAAAAAAAAAGTCATGTTTAAAGTTTCTTACCCTCTCAAAAGTACTCTAATTACTTCATATCCTAAAGAACTACAAGTTAAGCTCAATACTTGACAAGTTAAACTAAATATTCGAACAACAAACTAAGAATTTTCAATTTTTGAGTGTTTAAAATGGAGCATTTTAGACCTTAAAAAAAAGTCCCCAAAAGCAACATTTTGGACCTTTTTAAAAAAAAATTCAAAAAAAAAAATATATATAGGATCGGTGAAATCGTACGATCTTACGATCAAAATAGCGATCTTACCACGATCTTGCTAAAAAACGATCCTGCATCCGATTTAACTAGATCTTGCCTTGCAAGATCGTAAGATCTTACGATTTAAATCTAGATCTTGACTGCACTGCTTTAACCATTGATTCTAAATGTATAATTTTAAGTCTATTTTAGTCTTAAGTATCTTTATATTTTCTCACTTTTGACCCTCAATTTATCGTGATCATATTTCTTTTGTTTTAAATTTAAGTAGTACAAATTTAGAATTATAAATTAATTTTGACAAATATTTTTTTAATATAATTAGAATTATCAACAAATAAGATTAAATCAAATTTCAGAAGTATATTACTTCGCGATTGTTTCACAACCAAATAAACAAAATTAGTTATAGACAAAAGCACTAATTTTGTCCCCAAACCTTATATCAGTTGTCAATTTTGTCCATAATCTTTTTTTGCAATCAATTTCATTCCCAATGTTTCACATTTTGGTCAATTTTATTATTTGATTTTATTTTAGCTAAATATTAACGACAAAACCTATGTAGCTAAATGATATGTAATATAAAATTAATAGAAAAAAAAAACTTGAACATTAATTCAAATTGAAAAACAGGATGCAGTCTGTCGTTAATTTATTGAAAGAAATTAGTCAAAAGATAAAATTGACCAAAATATAAAACATTAGGGATGAAATTGACAAAAAAAAATATTGAGAACGAAATTGACAGTTAATATAAACTTTAAAGACGAAATTAATATTTTTGACGAGTTTAACACTACAAATTAATTTTTTAATTAAAATTATTAACAAATCAAATGAGGTACAATCTAAAAATCAATTTAAAACAAAAAAGTAAAATATTAAATTAGTAACCAAGTCAAATAGAAATTTAGAATATGCCCGATTCTATCCAATTTAGGAAATCGGATCCACTGTATAGATAGTGAGCTCCCGTAATGCAGGTGTAGAAACTAGGAACTCACACTGCATTCATTTCCATGCACTAATAGTAATTAGACTTTGCTTCATCACTTAATTGAAATTCAATCACTCTTAATTCTTACATTAGTTTTTCTTCGAAATCCTTCTCTTTCAATCCTAACATTCTCTGTTCCAAATGGCTCTCGCGTCCTCCTCCTCTCTCATTACCTACACCCACAAAAGCCACCTCCTTCCGGCCACCGCCACCGCCGGCGGCGGCGGCAGGTCTTTCGTCGTTGCCGATTCTTCAAAATCCGCCGTCCCTTTCACTGCCGCCGCCGCCGCCGCCGTCGCCCAAATTCCCACCAAATGGACGCTTGATAGTTGGAAGACCAAAAAAGCCCTTCAGCTTCCTGAGTATCCTGATCAAAATGCACTCGATCAAGCCCTCGAAACCCTAGAATCGTACCCTCCGATTGTGTTCGCCGGAGAGGCTAGGAGCCTCGAGGAGAAATTAGCTCAGGCCGCTATGGGTAACGCATTCCTTCTTCAGGGCGGAGATTGCGCCGAGAGCTTTAAGGAGTTCAATGCTGATAATATTCGTGACACCTTCCGTCTTATTCTTCAAATGGGTATCGTCTTAATGTTCGGTGCCCAAATGCCCATTATCAAGGTTTGCTTCTTTTCTTTTTTTCCCCTCTTTTAATTAATCTTCTTAGATTCATCTGGAGTAATTGTTAGCTTGGTTGAGTGTAGGAATGTGATTTTGTGGGGGGAATGGAGATTACAGGTTTGATTAAATTTTCCTCTTGAGGTTGTTTTCTGTAGGAATGTTATTGGGGTTGATCAAATTCCTCCATTGATCACTGAGAACGTAGGCTATTAGCAAAGCTGTGATGGAGACCCAATGTGTTTTGTCTCCAATTAAGCATTTGTTTTTACGGACATTTAATGACCTATATAACATTTCATGAATAAATATTGTAACTTTTTGAAGTTTTTTTAATACTTATGGACATTTAATTGTCATTTCATTTTTTGTATTATATTGGAATTACAATATATATATACACATATATGCGTTTGTTGTCATGTAATTTCAAAAATTTGTCATGTCATGACCCATATTCGTCTGAGTGTCTGTGTTTTATATTTTCAATATTTATAATGGGATTGATGTACTTCAGTTGTTGACTTAGGTGGGAAGAATGGCGGGTCAGTTTGCAAAGCCCAGATCAGACCAATACGAGGAGAAAGATGGAGTGAAGTTGCCAAGTTATAGGGGTGACAATGTGAATGGTGATGCATTTTTAGCAGAAGCAAGAGTTCCAGATCCACAGAGAATGATTAGAGCATATTGTCAATCTGTTGCTACTCTGAACCTCCTTCGAGCTTTTGCCACCGGAGGTTATGCTGCCATGCAAAGGGTCAACCATTGGAATCTAGATTTCATGGAGCATACTGAACAGGGGGACAGGCATGTTGTCCAAACTCTTCTATTTGTCAAATTTTTAATGGTTTAGCCGTTTAGGTTATTTCATATGTGTTGGATGCTGTTTAAAATGAAAAGGGCTGTGTTTACATTAATGTTCTTAAGTCGATACCTTGATCCTTATGGGTAAGCAGAAACAACTTTTCAATTTTTACATTTGCCAACCAAAAAGAGGTAGAGGGGGAGGGACGGAAAATCAAGAGGGTTTTTTGTTTTGTTTCCCTTATTTCTGTTTCTGCTTCTCATGGAGTATTGACTCTTACAGATGGGGAAATGGGAGAACTAGATGTGAATGGAGAGGTTATGAAATAAGCTAATTTTTAAAATTTTATTTTGTTTGTCTAGTTAAGAATGAAAGTGAGGGACTATTACGGTAGATATTCTCCCTAGACCCAGTTTTCTGGCAGTGACTGTGCACAAATTAAGCTATGTCATCAATAAGCAAATTTCTCTGCTCTCTAAAGAAAAGTGGAACCTTTTTTATTCTTAATATTGTTTCCTCATGAAGTTCTTATGTGTTCATTTTGGTATGTCGCAACAGGTACCGCGAGTTGGCTCACCGAGTGGATGAGGCCATTGGCTTCATGAGTGCTGCTGGGCTCACATCTGAGCATCCAATCATGACCACAACAGAGTTTTGGACCTCCCATGAGTGTTTGCTTCTTCCCTATGAACAAGCACTTACCAGGGAGGACTCTACTACTGGGCTTTACTATGATTGCTCAGCTCACATGCTATGGGTGGGAGAGCGCACCCGCCAACTCGATGGTGCTCATGTTGAGTTCCTGAGAGGAGTCGCTAATCCACTTGGCATCAAGGTGCATATTTTTTGTGTTCCTCATTTATGTCTTGAGATTTTTCCCATTCGCTGCTCCACACTTGTTCATGCTCTTGGCTCAAGGGTCTTTTCTATATGTTCAGGTGAGCGATAAGATGGATCCACGTCAACTTGTTGAGCTGATAGATATATTGAACCCAAATAACAAACCTGGAAGAATTACTGTGATTGTAAGAATGGGAGCTGAGAATATGAGACAGAAACTTCCTCATTTAATCTGGGCAGTTCGCAGAGCAGGTCAAATTGTCACTTGGGTTAGTGATCCCATGCATGGCAACACCACCAAAGCTCCAGATGGACGTAAAACTCGTAAATTCGATGCAATAAGGGTAAGAAATAATAATCTTCGCATGTTTGTCATAATTATCTTCCCAATAATCATGTGGAGTGCAATGCAACCGGTATTGGCTTTCTTATCTAAGTTTTGGTTTTTCCATCCTGAACTAGAAGTGTTCAAATATCTATTGCTGCCATAATTTTCTGGGAAATTTATCACCTTAATCATGACACAGCTGGTTAACCTTTCTGTTCTCTCCCTGTTCAGACCCTGGGACACTGGGCAATATTTTGCTGAATTTATTGTGCATTCTACTAACAACAAGCAGTTGATGAAAATTACTATTTTCGACTTCTCTGCAAAATACTTCCTGTTGGAATCTCGTTTAGAGATTCTCAAATTTTGTCAGCTTATTCCACGAGCTAAGCAATTTCTGTGATTTGTTTGGATTTAGCTAGTACACAAATACCTTAGTTAATTTCTCGGCAGTTTCATTTAATTGTAGACAACATAAAAGAGAAATCTCAGATAAGATGGACATAACCAAAATGTAGATGGAGATGGACAAATCTAAGTGGATTTGCTATTGTTGTGACTGATTGTTCAACTCTAAATGTTGAAGGAAGATGTGAAAAATTCAGAATTATTGCCTTTCATATAAGTGACAGTAAGTTTGTGTTGTTGTCTGTGATAGGCTGAGTTGAGAGCATTTTTTGACGTACATGAGCAAGAAGGAAGCTATCCAGGAGGAGTTCATCTAGAAATGACAGGGCAGAATGTGACAGAATGTGTAGGAGGCTCAAAAACCATTACTTATGATGATTTGGGCTCACGTTACCGCACTCACTGTGATCCTAGGCTTAATGCTTCCCAATCTCTTGAGCTTGCTTTTCTTATTGCAGCCAGGCTACGCAAGAGAAGGCTTAATACAGTCAACTAAATAATTATTTCTTGTAATTTTTGTTATCTAAATTAGCTTCATTGTTTTATTTGTTCAACTGGTTTTTAGTTACTTGAAGAATAATGATATTTGTAATCATGATAATATTGAGTGAGAATAATATTTGTTCAAAGAATCTGTGAGCTTGTATGGTTCAATAGATAGGACTAGAGATGTTGTAATGACAAAATCTGTACCGGTCTCTGAATACTAGATAAAGAAACAAAAACACATTATAAATGATATCATAACAATGTATTCAAATGGCAATGATCAACCAAGTTCAAGTTTTGAACGGAAAATACACCAAAAGAAAAGTGACGAGAACTATTAATTGCAAGATGACACCTTCTAGAAACCACTTTAACGTTATGGTCATAAAGCCCATCTCAAGAAAATATCAAAGAATATGAAACAAAACTTGGGTTTCATGAAAAAGTGAAAAACCCATTTTTTTCTGCATGACATCCCAATTACCATTTAAAATTTTCAATGATGTATAAGCAACGCACTTGGAGACATCAATTTTTTTGCCACTCCATATCTGAGAATTCTATTTTATCACGTTCCCCTCTTCATTTACAATTCTTCAGTTTACAGTTTCTTTATCAGATTATTGATAATAGTTGTTTCAGCCTTTACCTTTGCTTTTTATTTGGCCAAGGTTACAAGTCTTCACTTTCTTAGAAACCCCACTGTCAATAATACTGTTTCTTCAATTACTCGAAATAAATACTTTTTAAAGCCTGAGCAAGCAGTAGTAATGAACACGAAAACCTTATCTCTAAAAGATATGATTGTTTAGAGAAAAGAAACCCACCAAACCCACACAAGCACACGCAACAATTTAAGCCTCTCCTCTCCTCTTTTCTTATGCAGAGATCACTCATTTCAATTTATTACTATACTGCTTCCTCCTAATAATGCTCTTCTTGGCCCCCTACACCACTTTCCCATACTAACATTCATTCATTCTCACTTTTCAAAAAATCTTCCATAAACTAACAAAAAGCCTCTCCCATACTCTCTTTTCTCCAATTTCTTAAATCCCACAAAAACCTCAGTATTTTACTCTTACCTAAACGATGAAGGTGACATAAATAAAAAATTGAAGGGCCAATACAAAATTTACTTTTTATTCCTCATTTTCCACATTTTTAACATTTTTTCTTTTAGAAACCAGGATGGATATAGTGATATACACGTCACATTATCTGACAAATGCTGCAGCTTCAAACTGGAAACAGAGAAACACATATACGTAAACAAACAAACAAACAAACTAGTGGAATTTATATATATATATATGCAGCTTTTTTACTTCACCATTTTCATCATCATAATTCTACCAGCCATATTATCTACACCCAAATTCACCAGATCTCGCCACGTGTCCACCCTCTCATCACACCAACGTCTTGCACGCCGAGATCTCCGGGTCCCACATCGCCGGCAGCAAAAACTTCCGTCCGTTCACGCCGTTCGCATTATAGCTCGCTCCGGTGGTCTTATCCACCAGAACCCGACCCGCATAACCCGGGTACGACCCGGTTCCAAATTCCCCGGTACACGCCGACACCGCTTCCAACGGCGCCGCCGCCGGTCCCTGAAAATACCCGTCGTTAAACGGATTCGTCACCGTTCCGGCCAACACCGTCGCCAAGTTGATAATCATCCCGTCGACTCCGACGTCGGCGTTCGGCGCTGTCAACGGCGGCGTCTGCGGCCCGTAAATCGGTTGGTGAAACGGCCACGCGCATTGACCCGGACACTGAGTTTCCGGGTTCCCGACCCAAACATAAGCAACCCGAGCCGGTTTCCCGGTTCCGGGTCGGGTCGACCGGTGTGACCCGCATCGGCTGGAGCAGAAACCGTCAACGGCGACGTCTTTCGCCGTTAGTATAACAGTGACGGAGTCGACGCCGTTAAGTTTAAGATCAGTGGTGGTGGCTAAAGTGATGAGGTGGCTGGTTTTGAGGGGTTTTCCGAGGTCGTAACGGTTGTGTAGGATTTGTTTGCCGATGACGAGCGTAGAGGATCCGCCCTCTTTGTATTTGGCGGTGGTGTTCCACCACGTGGCGGCTGATGGAGAAGGGAGTTTTGGGGAGTTTAAGGACTGAATGAAATCAACGATTATGGACCGTTGGATGGGGGTGAAACTACCATACCAGACAAGATTAACGGTGATCCGTCCTTTTAGGAGGTGGCCGTTATGGTATTTGAGAACCAGAGGTTGTTGCTGTACTAATGCCCCCACCGTGGGTGAGGGAGTAAGCCAAAACACTAACACTAATAATAACGAAGAAAGGAAGACAGTGGCAATGTTGTAATTAGAAGCCATGTTGAGGGTAATATGTGAAAACTACATACACAATATACTGGTGAATGAATGGGAAGTGAAGTTCATGCAAATGGGAAAGGGTATTTATATAGGTGAGAGCAAAGAGGAGAGATGACAGCTGTGTGGTGAGAGATGTCAGAATCAGAGGACCACACGTGGTGGCTTCTCATTGGTGTCAAGTTTCGTCAACTGTGCCAGCCTGTGGGGTTTTGAATTTGAGTGACGTGGCATGGCAGTCTGCGATGATTGTGACCTTGGAGTACAGACACTCAAATTACTGATTTGACCTCACTAAGAATCGATAAAATGGAGTAATGTGTTCAAACTTCAAATTCAAGGATTAAGTAAAATTGACAACTCAGAATTTGTGTATCAAAAATTTAAAAACTATTGCTCAATGTATAGTTTTGATCTCATATCATTTTTTGTCTCATATATTTTAGTCAAGTTAAATAATTGGTCTCATATCTTTACAAAAAATTTCATTAGCATTTCCAACCTGATCTAAAGATATGAGATCAATTTTGCATCTGACCCAAAAATATGAGACCAATTCTACAACATGAATCAAAGATATGCAACCAAAAGTGTAACACGAGACCAAATTTGAATTTAGAGCAAAATATATCAGACCAAAAGTGGAACAAAAAAGTTATGAGACCAAATTGAGATCTTAACAAACATTATAGGACTAAAAGTGCACTTTGACCAAAAATATTTATGTATCCCACTTAAAATTCGAAAAATTTAAATGCATTAAGTGTATATATATATATCCACCATCCCCAGAAAGCTATTGCATTGCATGCGTTTCAGCGTATGTATGAAGTATGAACAAAATCGCGTGGGCCCCTTTCTTGTCAGTCAATCAAGACCGTCGGATTAGGATTGAAAGGTGAGGACGATGGAGAGATGCATGAGAGTGAAGCCAAATAATTAGGAAGAGGTGGGGTCCACGTGAGGTTGGGTTGATAACTGATGACGTCATCTGCAGAGTTCCAGAGAAAGGCAGGTCCAGGGTTTGAGTGTTGATACATCACTATTTGGGCGTACGCCTAAACAGTCATCGAACCGGACCTCTTCTCCCCTTCACACCTTGCAAGGCGCACTTGAACCAATCAGGTGCCCTCTGCACAATTAGGGGCGGCCGTGATCCATCTAGGGTCTTGGCGCACGCCTCCTAAATAACACGCAGTCACCCACGACTGCCTTGTCCCGCAAACTTCGCTGAGGGAGATCGTGGGTCACGACCTTAGTTACACCCACGTTCTCCAGTCTCCTGGCGCCCGCCATGCGAGACGACACGCAATCACCCACGATTGCCTTGCTCCGCAAATCTCGATCTCCACCATCTCCGCTGGTGGAGATCGTGTCTGGTTACGTGGTCCGCCCCGCGCGCTGGCCACCTCTCTCCCCCCTGCTCTATAAATAGAGCTCAACTCAACAGTTTAAGGTTAGCTACTCTTTACACTCCAGAATTCTCTTACTCTCATATCACTCTCTTACTAACTTGAGCGTCAGAGTACTCTTCGCAGGGCCCCTTGTGAAGCTCTTGCAGGTTCTTGTTCGATCTTTGGCTCTAACAGCCCACATCCGGTGAACTAGGTAAGTGCCACCCATTTTCTAGTTTATCAAGTGTAAAATGGGATTTTATAATTTATTGTTTTACAGGAATAGCTCTAGCCAATTAAATTACATTTTGGTATCTTATTTTATAAATCGATTTCATTTTAGTATCATATTATTTGCACGGTTAACATTTTGATACATGTTTTTTCACGATTTGTTACTTCGTTCTATCTTTATTAGGGTAACAAAATATTAACGATGCAAAAAAAAAACAAAATACTAAAATGTCACTCTTAAAAAAATAAAAAACCAAAAATAAAACTAGTACATAATATACGTTGAGTGGTTGAAATTTAAAAATTAGAAATCTTATCAACTAATTTATTTATATTCAGAAACATTTTATACCTTCAACCTTAAGTTTTTAAAATTCATGAATATTTCACAACTTCCACTTAAAAAACTCACCTAGTACAATTTACCATATTTTTAAATTTAGAATAAAACAAATCTATATAAAGGACATATATATGATAGGAATAGTATTGTAGTAGTAGGAGCAGTAGTGAATAAGATAAAATGGTAGGCTTGTGTGAGAAGAGAGGATTTGAAAGCACAGGGTGGGGCCCACATAGGGGAGAAGTTCGAGGATTCTTATACGTCAGCGTATTAATGTATTTGAGTAATGGCAAAACTGGAATTCAGATAAATTAAAATAAATAATTAATAATAATAATGATAATGAAGTACTAATGGTCCCACTGTTCTTCTAGGATAGACTTCAACATTTTTATTATTCAATTATATATCTTATATTATAGGGTAAATTACATAAAAGGGTTCTGTGGTTTGACCCATTTTCAGATAGGGTCCTGTGGTTTAAAAAGTGTCAAATAGGGGGTTTGTGGTTTGCTCCGTTAACAAAGAGGGTTCTGAGGTATATTTCTGTCCAAAATTTAACGGAAATCTTAGCTAAAATACTATTTTAAGACCCTAACTATTAATTTTTATGTGTTTCACTCCCTAATAAAACGGAAATTGACTTTTTGGGGCTATTTTGTAATTTTAATCTTTGAAAAGTTTTATTTTTTTACATTAAAGTCCTTTTCCGGCCAAAGTGCTATTTTGGTCCCTCTGTTATGCTCATTGTTCTAAATAAGTCCCTCAGTTATTTTTCGTTCCATATTGGTCCCTCAGTCATCCAAAATTTGTCAAAGTTGGTCCCTCTAACGTTTTCCATTCATTTTTCTGTTAAAAAAAGAGGAAAAATAAGCTTTCATCCCCAAAAGTTTTATTTTCTTATATTAAGGTCCTTTTCTTTTTATATAATAGGATCAAAACGTAAGAAAAGAAAATAAATTAAGATTTTAAGTGAATTTGTCCAAAAACACAAAAATTTTCTCTCCGGCGAGCCACCACCCCATGCCGCCGTCTGCCGCCATCTCCTTCCTCCTTTGTAAGTTTTCTTCTCCTCTTCTCCATTGTTTTGCTTCTTCTTCTTCGATGCCCACTCAAATTTCTAGTTTATTCCTTGCTTTCTTGTTGATTACAGGTACATCATGAGCCATTTTCACTCTTGAATAAGTGTGTTGTTCAATTTAAACCTTCTCCTCTCTGCTACTCTCTCCTATTTTTGATTCCGACGAAGAAAAGAAAATCCAGCCTTTGCAATTCCGATTCCTTAAACCATTGCTGCATTCTCATTGTGTGTTCAATGAAAGGATCCGATCCATGATGCACCTCTTGCATTCCATCTTTCGATTTCACCGTTTTTGATTCAAGGAAACGACGAAGTAGCCTATGTTTCGTGCTCGAAGGAGGTGTGTCCGATTCTCGGAACCATTCAAGCTTCTTCGAACCTCGTCATTTTGCAGCAACCCTAAAAACGGTTCCGGTTCCACCAATCTCCCCACGACGACGAAAAGCCAGATTACTGGAGATGAGAGGTATCGGCAGTTGGAGAATATGGACTTCATGACTGTGGCTAAGATGCTTTCTAGTGAACCACAAATCGAACCTTGTCTCAAATCCGTTGACTTCGTCGAGACGCTTGCGGATTTCTATCGAAGGATTGAGAATTGCCCCGAATCGGAGAAATCACAGCTGTATTTGGAGCAATGTGCGATGTTTCGTGGATTATCATATCCGAAGACGAGAACAGCAAGGGCGGCGATGGAGAGAGAGACCAGTTCTCGAGAGAGAGAATTTTTTTTTTGTATTTTTTGAGAAAGTCACTTACATTTTGATCCAAAGGATCTTAATGTAAAAGAATAAAACTTTTAAGAGATTAAAATTACAAAATAGTCCCAAAAAGTCAATTTCTGTTATATTAGAGAGTGAAACGCATAAAAATTAATAGTTAGGGTCTTAAAATAGTATTTTAGCTAAGATTTCCGATAAATTTTAGACAAAAATATACCTCAGGACCCTTTTTGTTAACGGAGCAAACCACAGACCCCCTATTTGACACTTTTTAAACCACAGGACCCTATCTGAAAATGGGCCAAACCACAGGACCCTTTTATGTAATTTACCCTATATTATATGGCTCCACCTCTTTCTGGTCGTCATATTTTAAAACTATAGTACAAAATTAATAATAAGAGGAAAATTATTATTTGATCCCTTCTTTTTTACTGAGTTAACAATTTAGTCCCTCATTTATTTTACATACATATTTACGTGCCCGTTAGGGCACACAAAGCCTATAGTTATATATATTACTACTTACTATATTACAATTATCCATTTCCTTCCACTTTGGTTTTGGCTTTCCCTTTTCTTTCGTTGATTTCACTTTACATCTTTCAAAGAAGAAGAAAATTATTAGTTTCGAATGTCTTCTCAAAAAGAACATTTTGGGACGGTGCCGACTCCACTATGGAGTAAAAAACGAAGGTGTGAATGTATGTGAATATTATTGCATTATGAACTTTTTGTGTAGAAAAATTAATTGAATTTAAGGTTTCATTTTTATGATAATAAAGTTAATTAAAGTAATGAAAATATTTAAAGATAATAAGATATTATTAGAGTTTATGGTTTGGATCAGATAGAGCTCACATCAACTCAAGTCATAACAATAACGAGACGAAAGAAATAGGCTCTAATTAATGCTCTATGATGATGGATTATAATATATATCCATTGTATTTGACCAAATAAATATGAAGGAAAAGCTAATTTCCTTTTTTTCTTCTTCTTTTCCTTATGGTTTCGAAGAAATTAATTAGACTTAAGATTGTTGTATTAGGAATTATGAAAAGGAGAGAAACTTATGAAAGGAAAAAAGGAAAAAGAAGGGTCACGTGTGATAAATGGGATAAAGGGACGACGAGGTACACACGACACGATGACAACGCAGCGTCGGCACACTTACAGACAAAAGCTTTGGTCTAACCCAACACTCTCCCAACTATTTTTTTAGTTTAAGAATTTTGAAAATATCTTCTCTTTTTTAGGGCAAACTATATTTTAGTACTCTATTTTATGGATCGATTTTATTTTGGTATTATGTTCTTTTAAAAGTGACACTTTGGTACTATGTTCTTTACACTGTTAATATTTTGGGTACTCTGTTTTTTGCATCGTTAACACTATGGTACCATAACAAAGATAGAACATGATAACAAATCGTGAAAGAACAGAGTATCAAAGTGAAATTGGTTCATAGAACAAGGTACCAAAATGTTAATTGTACAAAGAACAAGATACCAAAATGTCACTTTCAAAAGAACAGAGTACCAAAATGTTAACAGTACAAAGAACAGGGTACCAAAGTATCACTTTTAAAAGAATAGAATACCAAAGTAAAATGGGTCCATAAAATAGGACACTAAAATATAATTTATCCTTTAATTTATAATATAAATATTGTGTCATTTTATTGTTGAGAGTTCTTAACTATTTCTTCTTTCATTTAAAAACAAAATTATATAATAAATCTAAAAATTGATCCTTTATTTACATATTAGGATTTATTTTCATTTTTTTTTGTCAATTATACCCTCAATATTTCATATTTTAGTCAAGTGTATCTCCAAATTCTCTTCAATTCGAGAGCACAAGTGACACCCAAAAAAAAAATAAGAGCACAATTGATACAAAAAAGAAAAGATTGAGGGTATAATTGACTTAAAAATATTTTGAAGGTATAATTAAAATTGATCTCATACTTTAAGAGTATAATTGATTAAAAAAAACTTTAGAAGTAAAAAAAAATGACTGTATACTTCAGAGATACCAAAAGTATTTTAAGTATTTATTTTTTTGTCTATTTTTTATTTACCAATCTTATCACCATCACATAATTCCATGGGTTGCTCCAATATAGCCGACCAATACCACTGCTTGTGGATTACACAAAGGCCTTCTTTCTTCAACAAAGAATAAATATGAAATTAAAATATACTTTAGCTAATAATAGTATTCCATACAGTATATTTTGATAAATAGCTCACCACCATTATATAGAATAGTTAGGAAAAAGAAAGACTTGAAGTAGTGGTTATAATTTCCATAAACATCTTTTAAATTCATGTGAACCCATATACACACAAATACCAATTACGAAATATTAATCATTTAGATGAAGATATAGTTAAACATAACTTAGTATTCCATTTGTTATAATAAAGCGAAAATTTGTAATAATAATAGTAATTATAGTGCATTACAAGTAAACATCAAATTCTAAACATGAGTACAAATTAAATTACCCACATTCTACAACGAACCAAACAAAAACGAGTTATTATCTTTTAAAATGTTAATTAAGTAAGTGCATGCATGCAAGAGAATTTTCGTGTGTGTATATATATAGACAAAACATAACAATGAATAATGGTTACATATGGATAATTAGAACTTCTTTATACAAAATAAATTCTAAATTTATCTATCATGTTTTGAAATATTTTAACACTCTTTTGTTAATTATTATTACTTTCTTTAAAGGGACACCTAATGATATTTCAATTTTTTATAGCATACCACTAGATATTAGAGTTAATTTGGTGGGTTTAATCAAATTAAAAGATAGGGATCGACTTATCTACCTTGATTATTAAATTTGGATAAAAAGAAACCTTAAATCATCAAGTTAATTGTTACACTTACTTGATACTTGAGAATGAGTTATTGTTGTTGATAGTAAATATATATCTTGAATATATAACACTTAATTAATGAAAAAAAAAAGAAGACAAAGACAAATATATATTAGAATTTATAGAATTAAAACAAAGTACTATCTATATGTATGTGTAATTATGTCGTTAATTTGATGATCACATTCTTTATATATTTCTCTCCAATTAAGCCCATATCTATGCTTTCATCACCAGTTGGTTGTGGACTCGCATGCAAAAATGACACCACCAAACTCTAGCTGTGTTGCGCATGCATTGATAGATAACAAGTTAATTACGATTGTACCTATATATATATATATATATATATATATATGGGATAATGAATATGCATAATATATATTACATTGAAACAAAAATTATATATAATTAACTACCTTCTTGTTAGGAATAATTAGCATTATTATTATTTTTAATGTTAGTAATTCAAAAATTAAGGAGTATGGGCACGGTTGAGCTCTTCACCGAATCTTTTGGGAATTGATTTTATTTTGATTATTGTATTTATTGAATTATAAGTTTGTTAGCAGGTAGTAGATTTTAGGAAGATTATTTGAATTATATTTTCTGTTATTCCCAAAATCTGTTTAAGATGTCTTTCAGATTTGGGATTGATTTTTAGAATATTTGATTAGGATTTGATTAGGATTTTTTAGATATTTTGAAATCATGTACTCCAGGGTATTTGCTGCCCTCTTAAAATGATTGAATAAGATGGATGAGTTCCCCTTCCCCCTCTTTAAAAAAAATCCCAGTATCAGAGCCAGGTTCAGCTTCTTAGGTTTTGAGAGTTTGTGAGGTAGAGTAACACATCTCTCACATGTTGAGATGATGTTGCTACAAAGAATTTTGCTAGTGGGATGAATAAATTCTCACGAAGAAGATGAGATAGGAGCGACACAAGAAGCCCTTGAAGAAGTGGATCTTTTGTGAGAAGCGCACAAGATTTGATGATTTTTGGAGAGATAGTGCTCCAATGAGTTAATGATGAAAGAGTGCATCATTAGCAAAATGATGAAAAAGTGCATCATTATAGAAAGAAGAGAAGCTTCGTAGAAAAGATCCATGGAAAAGTTGAAGATTTATGCCATTAAACTGAATTTTCTTGTGAAGAAATTTCAGTTTAAGGGAAGAATTGTTAGGAATAATTACCATTATTATTATTTTTAATGTTAGTAATTCAAAAATTAAGGAGTATGAGCACGTTGAGCTCTTGACTGAGTCTTTTGGGAATTGATTTTATTTTGATTATTGTACTTGTTGAATTATAAGTTTGTTAGCAGGTAGTAGATTTTAGGAAGATTATTTAAATTATATTTTTTGTTATTCCCAAAATCTGTTTAAGATGTCTTTCAGATTTGGGATTGATTTTTAGAATATTTGATTAGGATTTTTTAGATATTTTGAAATCATGTACTCCAGGGTATTTCCTGATTGAATAAGATGGAAGAGTTCCCCTTCTCCCTCTTAAAAAAATGATTGAATAAGATGGATGAGTTCCCCTTCCTCCTCTTTAAAAAAAGCCCAAGAGAGCCAGGTTCAACTTCTTAGGTTTTGAGAGTTTGTGAGGTAGAGTAGCACATCTCTCACATGTTGAGATGATGTTGCTACAAAGAATTTTGCTAGTGGAATGAATAAATTCTCAAGAAGAAGATGAGATAGGAGCAACACAAGAAGCCCTTGAAGAAGTGAATCTTTTGTGAGAAGCGCACAAGATTTTATGATTTTTGGAGAGATAGTAGTCCAATGAGTTAATGATGAGAGAGTGCATCATTAGCAAAATGATGAAAAAGTGCATCATTATAGAAAGAAGAGAAGCTTCGTAGAAAAGATCCATAGAAAAGTTGAAGATTTATGCCATTAAACTGAAATTTCTTTAAGGGAGGAATTGTTAGGAATAATTAGCATTATTATTATTTTTAATGTTAGTAATTCAAAAATTAAGGAGTATGGGCACGGTTGAGCTCTTGACCTAGTCTTTTGGGAATTGATTTTATTTTGATTATTGTACTTATTGAATTATAAGTTTGTTAGCAGGTAGTAGATTTTAGGAAGATTATCTGAATTATATTTTCTGTTATTCCCAAAATCTGTTTAAGATGTCTTTCATATTTGGGATTGATTTTTAGAATATTTGATTAGGATTTGATTAGGATTTTTTTAGATATTTTGAAATCATGTACTCCAAGTATTTGCTGATTGAATAAGATGGATGAGTTCCCTTTCCCCCTCTTAAAAAAAAAATCCCAAGATTCCACCCATGACAATTGCATGGTTTGGATTCGATTCCTAGTGATATTTCATTTGATGAGTTATCTATAAGTACTTTTATAAGTGCTATTTGAGCCCGAAGGCTAGCCTGCCCTGATCTTGGACTAAAACATCATCCCTTCACCTAAATTTTTACCTTACCACAAAAAAAAAAATTACATACAACAATTAATTAATTAGTTCTATCTTTGTTATCAGGATTATTATTTAAATGTTGCCATTGTTTTTTTCTATTACTTCATCAACTCGCTCTTAAATTTGAATAAGAAAAGGACAAAAACTATATATTTTCTTGGTCATAATCTTAATGTTTGCTNATTTGAATAAGAAAAAGAAAAAAACTATATATTTTCTTGGTCATAATCTTAATGTTTGCTTGGCCATTATCAAAGAAAAAGTAAAAATGCATAAATTGTTATAATTTAGTATTTAATTTGAATAACTATCCAAAAAACGATTTTTGAATGGATATAAAAAAACCAATTTAGCTATATGTCATTTATATATATAAGTATGCTAGTATATATAGTATACATTTGACGTCAAGACAGCTGTATTACAATTTGGTGTACAAGTTTTGATTTGGTGGCTATATAAGAGATTTGGTATCCTTGCATGGCAGTGATGGATACCTCATACCAAGTGCCACATTTGACTTGTATTATAAAATCAAATAAATTTTAAATTTAAACTATATCCAATTATGTTGGGGACCCATATATATATGTGTGTGTACATGATCTCTAGCAAAAGAATAAAAGCAAAGGGTTCACCTACCCAAAAACACAAACATGCATATATACATACTCTGAAAGTTGGACAAAGTTGTTTGGATGGTGGCATCAATGAAGCCAAACACATATTCAAAAAGGAGATCTTGTTCATTCATTCATTTTTTTTTCTTTTGAAGACTTTAATTTTACTTTCATTTTCCCTCTTCTTTAATTTTTCTCCTATTTTAGCTTTTCTTAATTTGTCCACTTCTTCTATGATGCATCACTTTATTTACTAATCAATCATTTCTCCCTTTAATCTAATCAATATGTAATAAGAAAAAAAAGGTACTTTACTAAGAAAATTAAACATTTTGTGCTAACCTTGTATTTTGAAGAATGTGTCATTATTATGATTCTAATTTTTAACGTAAGAAAAGAGATCTTATGTATCTAACATAATCTTTTTAATAACAAAATATAACCATATGTACATTAAAGTTTTTAGTAACCATTAGTACGGCGTATGATTAAACTTTAATTTTTTGTTTTCAATTTTGTATCATTTTTTTCTTCAATGGAGATTTTGATATATATATATATATATATAGTAAATACTAAAGGTGCAAAGAATTATATTTTATCTTAAATATTACAATCAATAAAATTTGGAACTTATTCTATTTTAAAATATTTTTTTTTAATTTTTAATCAATTTTTCATTTTTAATATAATAAAATTCAAAATAAATAATTTCTTCTCACTACTTTCTTTTATTTTGTATTTCATATTAATACTTATTATAATATATGATTTGAGAGACCAACAACTAAAATGTTCCAAAATCATGTAATATAGTGTGTGTGTATATAAGCAAATTAACGTGAACCTAGGAGCAATATTGCATTTTTTTGCTACATTATCTTAAAAAACTCAGTTATTTTTTTCTTGATGTGAAATAAAAAATCTAGATAGATTAAGGCCCAGTTCGTTTCCGTTTTGATTATAATCTGTTTTGATTATAATCAAAATAAACATGTTCGTTTACGTTTTTTTCCTGATTCAATTATAATCATGATTTTCTAATAATNACAAAAATAAACAAATTTGATTATAATCAAAACATGATTATAATCAAAACAAATTCTAAAAAAAACGGAAACGAACTGACCCTAAAAATAGAGTTATGGCCACTATATTTAATTAAAAAATTCATAAAACTCTGTTTATGATTTTAAGTGAGTTTGCGAGATGCAGATTATCCCTATTTGGCAATTAATTATTAGTTGAACTGCTTCGAGATAGAATAACTTTGCCTCAACATTTTTGGTCATGAGCTAATTAAAGCAAGCATAACTATCAATAAGTTGATGGGAAATCAACATCTCAATAATGTGATTCATGATAAACATGCAAATAAAAAATCATTAGTTTATTATTTAGGGATAACAGCCAAGAAAGGACTAAACAGTTTTAACCAATAATTAGAGCCTAAATTAACTTGCTGTGTATAATAATACACTGTAAATTTGGCCTTTCTACAATATATATTGCCGTATTGCTTAAAAATTTCTAATTAAATTATAGCATAAATTCTATTTTGTTCACTAATTAATATCTGTTTCGTTGAATTTTAATTTGATCTGTAAAAATTTCAGAGAGAGATTGAGAATGAGATAAAAAAGATGGGAGACGAGAGAGAGACTGAAAGTGAGATGAATGAAAGAGAGAGATATATAATAAAAAAAAAATGAGTATGAGTTTTATTTTGTTTCATTAAACGAAAGTTTTGACATAATTCACTATAAAATTAACGGTGAAACTCGTATGTGAAAAATTTTAGAAAATAAAATGGAATGATAAACATTGAGGATTAAAATAAAATTTATAATTTTGACCTATATACACATATATTAGATAGTTATTATATATGTAGGTGATAATTCATGATTTTATTGTTTTTTTGCCAATTATTCAAGTTATTGACAATAATTCATTATATGTTAGGCCTATACAATGAATTTGAAAGAATAGGCTACCAAATTAAATTAAAGTACACACGCCAATAAAAGTCGATCTAATTATTGGTAAGGAGTCAACTCATAACCTATAAAGTTGTGAGTTTGAATCCTGCTACTGATGTGAGGGTCTTGTTAGTAGGCAATCTGTAAGTATCTTTGTAAGCGCTCATAAAACCTGAAAGCACGCCCTGATATTAATTAGTGAGTCTCTGGAGTCAAACTAATCTACACTTTATCATTTATGAAAAAAAAAGTACACACCTTTCTATACAAATTTGTTATTATGTCTATCACCGGCTAACTGGATTTTTTCTTAACAAAAGTATTAAACTTTCGTTAGTTGGTTGTGGAGAGGGAGAGAAATTTACAATGCAAATGGAAAACAGAAATAAAGAGAGAATGGTGGGATTATGAATTGTGGCATTAGTAGAATTTTATTTATATTTAAACAAATAGGTTGTTTAGTTATTTTATTTTTGCCTAAAAATATATACTAGCCTTTATCCTTTTCTAAAATTATCAATATGTTAGTTGATATCACTGAAGGTTTGTTATTCAATATTATCCACATGATAGATGTAAATTTCAATGTGAACATGACCTCAACTTGTAGTCCCAAGTCTCAAGTATAGATATGTACATTTCCAACTAAATGTTAATGAATCTTTCAAGTTTCAACAACAAGAAGCTCCATAATTGAAATTGTGCTCAAGCTTAATTAGCCAATTGAAAGCGACATTTTAATTAGGACATCAATTAAACTACTACTCATTATTCAATCTTTTATAGTAGAGTATTATATATATGTTCCAAAATATTGTGATTATTAACGGTTGTTAAATTAAATATTGTCTTGATAATGTGAAGCACCAAGTTTGACATACAGTCGCTGTTTTGATGGATAATGAAAATGATCTTTGTGAGACAACACATTTTTTTTTGGTGAATCTTCAAGTAGTTACTCAAAATAAAAAAAGAATCTTCAAGTAGATATTGATTCTAAGACAACACATTAGGTATTTCATACTTGGAATATTTCAAGAATATGATATATCATTAATTAACTTATGTCACGGATTATAGAATTGAAGCTGCTTGTAAGTTTTGTTAGGTGTCGAATTCAACAAATTAAATCTCACTTTCTTTATATTTTTTAAATTTGTAGTAAGCGAGGGTATGGTCGAATCCACAGAAAAAGATGACTAATTCTAAGTTAATTAAATAATCAAGAAAGAAATGAAGATTGCAAACTGAATTTAAAGTAATGAAAAATGACAAGTGAATGAAAATAAGGATCAAATTGATATCAAAGTTTAATTAACTAAAAAGCAATAAAATATATTTAAGAAACTGAATTATAAAAACGCCTAACCAAGTTGTGTATTAATGGAGTCTCATTAGTTAATCATTGACAAAATATTTTACTCTCTCAAGTTCACTTAGCTTGATAAAAAATCGAATTCCATCAATATCTTACAAAAATCAAAAGTTGGAACCAACCTACCTTCATTTATCTCAAACTCTTAAGCAAACGACTCTCAAGTTCAAGAACAATTAAAACAAGAGATGAACTAAGCTTACTTTAACTATGTCTCAGTGGTGGTAGCTAAACTAGAGATTTTTTCTCATACTTTGAAAAAAGAAATGAAGCAAATCTACTCTCAAAGCATATGTCACTACTCTAAACATCAAATGATTACAAATTTGAGCCTAGATGACAAGATTCAACAAGAATGAACAACAATTAGGAGCTTTCTAACATAATCCATCCAAGAGAATCAAAATTAAAATAAGAGAAAAAATCAAAACTCAAGAAAAGTAGAGTTTTATTAAGCTCAAAAATATAGTCTCATAACATAATCAACTTCAAGTCTTTACACAACCTAGTTAGATAACTACTACACTCGAGGAAAAGCGCGTTAGAGATGACATAGTAGGACTTATTGGTCATGGTAGGGTAACTTGGTCCTTTTGTGTAGGTAATGACTACCTTAGAGATGTTTGGGGAGATGCTTTTAGATACGTTTATTAGCACTACGGTATGTACTCCCTTTCCTTTTGTAATTGTTCCTTTTATAACAAAAAAAATAACTACTACAAAATTAAAGCTAAGATGAGAAAAATAATCAAATCTAAAAAGAGAGAAAAAAGATGGCTGTTGTGTGCTTCCTAACTGCTCCCCAAGCTATGCGTCTCCTTTGGGTCTCCCCTCTCATGCGTGAGTGTATGTAATTTATATATAGGCACTTCCTTCTACCCTAATGTATCCTTCCTTACGTGCTGTATGCCCTTAATGAAACAAGATTCTCCTTGCAATTGAAATGACAAGTGGCAGCATGTGAATGAATCTTCAAATAGAATATCTTGGGTAAAACACCCAGAAAAATAATAGCCGAAGAGAAATTGAAATAAAAGCAATTAGAAATAAAAAAAGCTATAAAATCTAACGCATGAATAGATTGTGTCTCTCTCCAGCGTCTTTCTCTAGCTTCTCTCTAGGGTTTCTTCTCCCATTGCTAAAGTTTGGAAGGGGTTGCTGCCGGCAACCCCTCCTTTCTCCATCTTTTTTCATGTTCTTCTCCTTTTCTTAGTAGGAGTTTTGTTTCCTTCTTTATGTGAAGGTATTCTTCTCTCTATAGTGAGAGTGAGATTTTTGTCTAAGATTTACTCCCCTTTTCATCAACTCTGGATCTGGATCTGCTACTTGAGTTAATCAGAGAATAGATGGCGTTGAAGCTTCCTCACGAGAAGAGGATTTCAGATCTGGAGTTGCAACTTAAGCTTATCAAAGAGGAGATGGCTTGAAACTTCCTCAAAGAGGATGACAAGGTGTGTTGCCTTGAGTGTTCTAGTCATTTTTTATGTAAATGTTGTATTTATGTTGAGCTGGGTTGTAAATCTTTTAGTTTTTAGGCTAGATCTGGAAGGTGTGTTGCCTTTTTTTCTGTTTTTGGTAGTTCTTGTCGTGTTCGCCGGAGGTGCCTCCACCCAGTGTGTTGCCGGGCCTTAGGGCGTCCTTGTAGTGGCGTTAGGGTTCTTGGAGCTTAAGGGCTGTGTGTTTGAGATTTGTTGTTTTCCCTTGGTAGAGCTCCTTCCCCTCCCCATTTCAAGCAGCGGTGCATAATATTAGATCTTTGTTGGGTCGGTTCACTGGTCTATCTGTTTAATGTGCGAGAAGAGCTGCAAACAGCGTCGCGGATTTGGTTGCTCGGTTGGTTCTGAGAAACTAGCTGCCGTTCACATGGGCATCGATGCCGCCGTTAAGTATCAGGGCTGGTCTGCTTTCGGATGTCGCTGTCTGTAATTCTTCTTCCTCGGGACTTTTAGGCCGCTAAGTGTTGTCGGGCCTCCCTTGTGTGTTGCTGGGGAGTTGCTGTGTGGTTCCTTGTTTGTCGGGGTTCGGTTTTGGGAGCGTAGGGAGTGGGTTTGTTAGCTTCTTCTTCGGTGTTCTCCCTGCTTGGTCTCCCTTGTTTGGGGCTGCGTCGGGGCCCTCTGTTTTCTGCTGTATGGCTTCTTTGACAAAAAAAAAAATAGATTGTGTGGCCTTCAAAAATAAAGTATTTGGGTTAGAAAAATGCTAACCTTTAAACAAATATGAAAAATGTCAATGACTAGTAAGTTTGATAACGCCTCCATTAGGGATAGCAACAGATAGGATTTCCTTAAATTTTATCATTATCCGTATTCGTTTATTCTTTTTAATATATGTATGTTATCCGTATCCGATATCCGATATCTGACGGGTACCCTAAATGTCCGAAATACTCGAAAATAATGGATATAGGATAGGATATTCTAATTCAAAAATCGGATATATTTGATATCCGATACCCAATATCCATGAATTAAAATAAATTAATTAAAAATACAAAAAAAAATGTATAAAATATAATAATATATGTATAGTATAGGGTATCGAATATCGGATACCCTAACTATCCGTTCATTTCGAACGGATACCGGATAGTTATTTTTATATTTTTCAATACCCGTACTTTATTTAATGGTTTCTTTTAAATAATCCGATTAATTTGTAGTTTGTAGTTTGAGTAATTCTTAATTGAAGACTAAAATTGAATAGATTTAACAACTCAATGATTAATTTGTTAGTGTTGTATAAACAAACGTAAGCTTCATCAAGAGAAGTGGATATTTTGTTATTTCTCTTGTGTGGTTGTGACTTTTATGTAAGTGAAAGGATGGTGGCTTATATATATTAATGGTTCTTCAAGAATGCCATCATCATTTAACATGTCTTCCAGGAAAGTTCAATCTTTTATAATGCAGAGAAAAGCAAATCCTCATGAAAGAAATTTTGATCATTAACGATTTATGGATTCAATTCATCGGTATGTTCTTAATATTCTTTTTTCTTTTGGTCCACGTATGTTCCTAATATTCTATTTTTTTGGACGGTCTGTTCCTAATATTCTCAAGGATATACAATTAATAATATCAAAATGGGCTCAAGCCCTCGCCCATTAAATGGATGGGCTTAAGGAACTTAACTTGTATATTAAACAGGCAAGGGATAGGCTGGTCAATAGATCCCCGGCTATTTTTTTTAAGTTTAATTATTTTAAATATCTATATCTATATCTATACTATATTATATGACTCCACACCTTTTATAGTTAGTCAAAATTACTGAATTAAAAAAATAAAAAATAAAAAGAAATCACCCACTTTTCTCTAGCCCATGTTCTCTCACCCCAAACAAGTTACTTTTGATTTTCATTAATATTTTAAACTCCATAAAAAAAGAGTAAATTACACTTTGGTACTCTATGGTTTGGTCATATTTCAATTTAGTACTCGGTGATTTAAAAAGTGACACTTTGGTACCCTGTGATATTCTCTCTTAACAAATTATTTTTAAATATTTTTATATTTTACATACATATTTGCGTGCAACGGGCACGCGAAACATCTAGTATTTTATATGTGTCATCTTACTTGTATTATGTCATCTTATATTATTTTTCAAAGTATATATTAAATTTTAGAATAAAAATAATTTTATATGAATTAATTCCTGAATTTGTATCGAGTCAATGAATCAATTATTGAATAATCAAAATATACGACTCAGTTCTTGAATTATTAAAATCGTCAACGATTTGGTCCCTGGGTCAAATTTAAAGGTTGAAAAAAAAACTCAGTGTAAATTTAGGGACCAAAAAGTACAAAATCTATTCAAATTTAGAGATCATATCTTTTGTAAGGATCAAATCATTGACAATTGAAATATTTTAGGGATCAAATCGTGTATTTTGGTTATTTATGGATTGATTGTTGATTCAATGTAAATTTAGAGACCAAATAATAATTTTTCTCTAAAATTTTCGTATTTTAAATTTCAAATACCAAAATTGTAGTTAAGTTATAGTTCAAGTAGTTATTTTTTATGTCACTATTTTTTTTATACAAATTAAAATATTTAACATGATCATCAACATGAATCCAGATTACTTATTAACTTTTTTTTAAAAAAAACTTTGGCAAAAGTACTAATTTCGTCCCCAAACTTTACACCAACTGTCAATTTTGTCCCCAAACTTTTTTTGCTGTCAACTTCGTCCCCAAACTTTACACAAGCTGTCAATTTCATCCCCAATCTTTTTTTGCTGTCAATTTTGTCCCCAAACTTTACATCAACTGTCAATCTCGTCTCCGATATTTCACATTTTCGTCAATTTTATCCTTTGACTAACTTCTTTTAATAAATTAACGACAGACTGCATCCTGTTTTTGAATCTAAGTTAGGATTTGAGTTTCTTTTTCTATCAATTTTACATTATATATCGTTAGCCACATAGATTTTGTCGTCAATATTTGGTTAAAGTAAGAGCAAAGGATAAAATTGACCAAAATGTGAAAGATTAAGGACGAAATTGACAGCATGTGTAAAGTTTGGGGACGAAATTGACAGCAAAGAAAGATCGGGGATGAAATTGACAGCAAGTGTAAAGTTTGGGGACGAAATGAATACTTTTGCCGAAAGCTTTTTATATTCAAGAAGAAACCATCAAAGCCAATCAAGCTACACAATTACAAAAAAAATGAAAGGAATCAAAATGAAAAGTTGCACAAACTTTCAGCAGCCAAAGAAATCAAAAGTTTTAAGAGCATCTGGTTCTCAATATATTAGCTGCTTTATAGTGAGAATCAAGAAAGACATATCTTTAATTTCCTCCACGCAAATGAGATGCTCTCTATGATCATCATCACATTTTCCACTCATCAAGTTTTTCACTTCTTGAATGAATGAAGCTACTTTAATTTTCATATGAATTCTTAGATCACAAGACCTTCAACTCAAATACTTGTATCAATCATGAGCATTCAGCATTCAGCATTCCACAATCTTCTCCCAATACTGTGGTTTGATCTATAATGTTTCTCCATAAAACTAAACCCAACTCAACAAGAAAATATGTGCTAACCCTTTTGGGGAGGAATCTCGCTTTGGCACCCCGATTTTTCTAAGTTGTTTTTTTGTAATGGAGGCTCAATTTTCAACCCTTGAAAAGGCTACACACCATAAAAAAGGTGATTTAGTTGTTTATGTAATTCATTGCACCATATATATATATATTTATATCTTTCTGCTAAATGCTTTGTATATGTCAGAAAACAATGGAAGCTAGACTGAAATGCAGAATATGCAGAACTGGTATTTTGTTTCCCACAAGCACTACTATATACCATTGCTATAATTGCAAAAGTGTTGTGAATTCACATCCAATTGGGGAAGCAAAAGTTACTTGCAAAGGCTGTGGAGGAGGGTTCATGGTGCCTAAAAACACGGCTGCATACCGATGTTCTATTTGCCAGACTCTTACTACTTCAATTTCAGGATATGAACAACCAAGCCAAGATAGTCAAATGCACAGCAAGAGGAAAAAACTCGGTTCTATATTGTTCAACCATGATTGGTCAGACACGGTGATGCAAATTTTGAAACTTTATTTGTATAAAAGTATTTTTGTTCGAGTGTTTTTCTTCGGTTTTGCATCCCCGGGCTAATAAAAATTCAAATTTTGCAGAGTCACAGATCATCATCATCGTCATCATCAACGTGGTCAATAGGTTCCCCTTTGGACTACTCTAGCAGATGTAACAAGAGAGCATTGCTCTGTGGAGTAACATACAAGAAAAGGAAATACAAGCTCAAGGGAACTGTTAATGATGTTTTGAACATGAAAGAGATGCTAATTAAGATATTTGAATTCCCAAGAGAGTGCATACGTGTTCTCACAGGTAGTTCTTGGAACCCTTAAGCTGATATTTCTATTTGATGTGGAAAATTTTCATCTTTTCATTTAGATTTTTTATTTTATTTCTCCTACTTGAGAATCTGCAATTTTTATAATTCCATAATGTGATAAAATCTTAGAGTAGTTTGTGTCAAGGACTACTTTACTATATCTTGTCAATATGTTGTGAATCTAAAACTTAGATTTTCTTAAAAGAATGTGAGGCAAACTTCTCTAATCACTTGTTATAGAGACTTTATTATCACATGTCCATGTCAATGAATAAGGCATCTAAGACTAAAAATTTGAAGATGAAGAATTAGTTATGAATTTACTTCTTAAAGCCTTGAAATAATGTCTGAATAATCAAACTACATTGCAGAAGATCAGCAGAATCCTGATTTAGTTCCTACAAAGAAGAACATACTTGAGTCCTTACATTGGCTTGTGAAGGACTGCCAGAAAGGAGATTCACTGGTCTTTTACTTCTCAGGACATGGTTTGCAGCAGCCGGATTTGAGGGAAGACGAGATAGATGGGTTCGATGAAACTCTTTGTCCGGTTGATTTCGTGAGAGAAGGCATGATCGTCGACAATGATCTAAACTCAATCATGGTTTGGCCACTCAAGAAGGGTGTCACACTTCATGCTATTGTTGACTCTTGTCATAGTGGCACAATTCTTGATCTTGCATATGTCTATAAACTAGAAAAGTGAGTTGTATGTTTTTCCCATTCATTGTTCTGTTTCAGTCCCAACCCCATCTCAGCATCCTCAAAATCAAAAGGCTAAAATGTAGAAAAACCTCTTGAACTATGAAAATCGACAAAGGACCCTGAACTTTCATTTTTTTGTTTTTTTGCAAAAAACCCCTTTTATTAAAATTTTTCAATGAAAAGTTTAATTCACTTTTAGTTTTTTGGCTACTATTAATTACAACCATAGTTAACTTTTACTTCGGATCAATGTAAAATGTATCAATAATCATAAAATTATAAAGAAACTCTACTTTTTTTTTGTAAATAAAATTCTTAACAAAAGAGGCTAGTGCAAATTAAAAGTTCAGGGGGATTTTTGCATAATTGACTAAAGTTCAAGGTTTTTCTGAATTTTAGCCAAATCAACATGACTAGATACTTATCAAGGAACTGTTCAACCCAAAAGCTTAAGCCATTATTCCTTGTGCTTGAAACTTTGCAAAGTAATTACTTTAGACTACTTGGTTATAGAGGCTTGGATAATTGATAAGGAGTCAAGAATATTTTCAAAACTAAAAGATTTATGCTTTTAAATAAAGAACTGAGAATAGTTTTTATTATAATCTCTAACATCCTCTTAAGTGCTTACAGAGGTGAATGGGAGGATAACAAGCCCCCAGCAAAAGTGCCTATGAGAAAACATACAAGTGGTGGTCTGGCCATTTGTTTCAGTGCTTGTCAAGACAATCAGATGGCTGCCGATACTACAGTAAAAATCTTGAACCTTTCTTTCTTTATTTTTTTAATTATTGTTTTTTTGGATAAATTACAAATTAAGTACCTGTGGTTAGGCCGAATCACATATCACTGTCGTGTAGTTTAAAAATTCTCACTTTGGGTACCTGAGGCATGCGCGTTTAACAATTAGGGTACCTGTGGTTTTATTCCGTCAATTTTAACGGAAAATGATGATGTGACGCTCACGTGAATCAGTGAAAATTAAATTTTGGTCCACGAACTATGTGATAAGTTTCACTTTGGTCCTAAAACTATTTTTTTATTTCATTTTGGTCCTCAAACTTTCATATTTGTTTCGTTTTTCGTCCCAAAAATGTTATTTCATATGGTTTATGCTGCTATTTCGAACCTAAATAATTAAGATGAATCATTTCTCTCTCAAATATAGGAGTAATTACAGGCTGGACTTGAGACCCGACTCGGTTAGACTAAGGGCGGGCAATCGGGTCTGGCCGAGCCAAACTTGATTACTTTATTTTTTTTAAAAAAAAGTCATATTTTTTATTTAACCCATTTATTTATTTTATGTATTTTTTTATGTTTTTGTTCACCCCTACTCAAATACGTAATAATAAATGAGTTAAAAAAGAGGGGAAGAGAAATTTTCATTCTTAATTACAAATTGGAGATAAATTTGTGGTTAATTTTTATCTCTAATTTATGACTATGAATAATGGTGAAAATTCCGATAAAATCACATTTTGGAGATCAAAACGGAAAAAATGTGAACGTTTAATGACAAAAATGAAACAAAAAATAGCTTTTATGACCAAAATGAAACTTACCCGATAGTTTGAGAACCAAAAATGAGATTTTAACCTTGGAGTGGAAACCAACGACTAAGATGCAAGAGAAACCAACGGTTAAGATGCAATAGAAATCGACGGTTAAGATACATCGGAAATCGATGGCTAAGATTGCGCCACGTCAGCATTTTCCCTTCAAATTAACGGAACAAAAACACAGGTACCCTAATTGCTAAACGGCGCACATCTCAGGTACTTAAAGTGCAATTTTTCAAATCACACGGCAGTGATGTGAGATTCGGCCTAACCACATGTACTTAATTTGTAATTTACCCTTGTTTTTTTCTTTTAATTTTCATTTTTCTGTCCAATGCAAAGTGATGAAGATACTTATTCACCACTTGGGTTGTGACCAACCTATGCAGGCTTTTGGCAAGAAGGGAATGAATGGTGTTATGACCTATCTTTTCATAAAAACAATCAAACAAAACCCAGATATAACATATGGGGGCATACTAAAGAAGATGCATGAGGAAATTGAAAAGATTAAGATGAAACAATGTCACCCCAAGATCTTGAAACGTATGTTCCGTACTAAGATTGCACAGGTTAGCTTCCATCTTCGATTATCGCTATTAGCTTTAACATTTATTAATCCTAAGATGCTGTTTAGATAGTGATGTTATAGCTATCTCACTAGCTGATCATATCTTTTATCGATATAAATGCCCCTTTTTGGCTCTTTACCTAAAAACTTAAGATTCTAGGTAGGATGTTACATAACCTTTAAAATCCACTGTTATGTGAAGTATGATTCATGAACAATTGTGGTAACCTCTCTAGATCCAGAATCAGAATTTTCCCTTTTGAATTTCTAAAACACACAATCTGATTATGTCATTCATCAATCATATGAAAGCTAAAAAATATATTGTAACCTGTATTTTATCATTCATAACTTATTCTAAATCATAATTAGAAGTTCCTGATTACATTAACATCAAATTCATTTGGAATGTTGCAGGATCCTATTATATCATCATCTGAGAAATTTGATGTTTTTGAGAGGATATTTACATTGTGAGCATGGAACGTGGAAGAAACAATCCTATTGACATAGTCTAAATTGTCTATTCTGTCATAATGTCATACAATAAAGTATTCTTGTTTTTTACAATCATTTTTTTTTCTGTCTAATATGATAAAGTATTTTGCTGCTATTGATGCTTCCTCTTTTGCAGCTTGGAAGTGCACATAACACAACAGATTCTGTAGTTTGTTTTGTTTTAATTTGGATCAATATATTTATGCAATTCAAAGCATAGCATTTCATATTACTCAATAAAATCTATGCAAAGTTGGGCATTGTAGAGAACCAAAACCGGGTTCAATTATCTGTCACTTGTGATAAATTCTTGTGTTGTTGTATAAAATTAGTGTAGGCAGTCCAAAATATGTACCCTTTCCAAAATAAGACTAATAGGTATCACTTACCATTGGTTCTTGGTTAAAAAAAAAAGAATTTTCTCTTCTTTGCCTTCATTCTCTTGACTCAGATATAAATTGGTTGACAATGTTGAAGTTTTTAGTTAGAGTTTGGGAAATAAAACCACAGAATGCTGAAAATTGATTTTCATGGAGATTTAGATAATATGGGATGCCTATGTCTCACATCGAGTTGGAAGCGATGCTTGGTGAAGTACTTGAGTCACTTGAATTTTCGACTTCAATAGTTAGCTTTTTAGAGAAGTTTCCTGAAGTCACTTGATATACTGTAGGAATAAGGACTAAATAGCAAATAAGGACTAAATAGCAATTTATAGTTAGTTTTAACTGAGTTGTTAATTAGTTTTAGTTGTTAGTCAGTATTGCTGAGCTGTAAGTTCATTTTTCCACTCTGTACATTTAGTAAGAGCTTTATTATAAATAGCTCTATTTTGTACTTAATTCATATGAGTAAAATACATATTTCAGATATATTTCTACGCTTTCCTTTTCTCTGTTCATGGTATCAGAGCTTCAGGTGTATTCAAGAAGGCCGAAAATGTCGAACCAAGAAGATGGAGCTGGAAATTCTGCAGAAACGTCTCAAACGAAGAGTTTTTCTTGGGCGCTTCACTCATCAGACCAACCCGGTATGATTTTGGTTTCTACACCACTCGATTGCACGAATTATCTTCCTTGGAGCACTGCGATGAAGATCGCCCTAGGTTCGAAGGAGAAGATGGGATTTGTTGATGGTTCTTTAAAGATACCCGACGATGATGAAGGTTCTAAGGCTTGGAAGAAAGCAGATCAGATGATAATGTCTTGGCTGCTTAATTCCATCTCCAAGAACATGCGTGAGTCTTTTCTATATTTTCCTTCTTCTCATGCGATTTGGTCTGAGCTGGAGCGACGGTTCGGAGTGACAAGCGGACCTCGTTTGCTACAGATCCAGCGTGAGATGATCAAGATTAAGCAAGGTAATGACTCTGTTACTGAATATTACAGTAAACTGCATAAATGCTGGGATGAGTTAGCTCGTCTTCAGCCACCTCCTCTTTGTACTTGTAATGCTAAACAAGCGATGAATGATTTGGAGTCTTCAAGAAGACTAGGTCAGTTCTTGATTGGCCTTAATGAATCTTTTGATGGATTGAGTAATCAGATTACTAATATGGAGCCGTTGCCGGATGTTGCGAAGGCGTATGCGATGGCTATTCGTAGTGAGCAAGAACGAATTGCTAAGATTTCTTTTGGTACTGACATTTCTGAGATTGGAGCTGCTGTACCAAAAGTTACCAAACAGTATGAAGATTGGAAAAAGAAGAAAGAATTGAAGAAATACTTAGTTTGTGAGCATTGTCATGCTACTGGACATTCCAAGGATGTGTGTTTTAAACTTGTGGGATATCCAGATTGGTTTAATGATTTGAAGAAGAATGGGCAGGGCAAGAAACAGGGTGTTAATATGGCTGCTGATGTAGTTCCTGATTTGCCTAAAGAATCGCCTAAAGAAGTGTTTACACCTGAGTTGTCTGCTATGATTTCTCAGTTTATGAAGCAAGAATTGTCCAAGATTACTAAAGGAAAGGAAGAGTATGCTAGTATTGTTACAATGGGCGAGTTTGCAGGTATAGCCTCTTCAACTGTTTTTAATTCTAACAGTAGTGGTGTATGGATTGTTGATACTGGTGCATCATGCCATATTTGTTATGAGGAACATTTACTTCATGATATTAAGATCTTGTCTGAGCCTATATTAGTCCATTTGCCGAATGGAATGAAGCTTTCTACAGTTAAAGTGGGGAAGGTTTTTATTAATACAAATCTGATTTTACATCATGTTTTGTTCATACCTTCTTTCAAATTCAATTTGCTATCAGTTAGAAGAATTATGACAGATGTGATTGCAGTGATTTTTGACAAGAATTCTTGTATGGTACAGGACCTGAGGACTAAGAAACTCTTGGCTGAAGGGAAGTCGTTGGGAAATTTATACATCCTTAGGCAAGAGTTTTCTCAAGTTTCTTACTGTAATTTTGTAGCTGAAAATAATAAATCTCTTGTTTGGCATAGGCGCTTAGGGCATTCACCATTTAGTGTTCTTAAGCATACTGATATTCCAGTAAAAGATGTTTTTGAATCTTGTAGTATTTGTCATCAAGCCAAACAACAGAGGTTATCTTTTGGTTCTAGTTCTTCAAGAGCAAAGGATATTTTTGATTTGGTCCATATAGATGTATGGGGTCCTTATGCCCATAGTAGTTTCAATAATGAAAGATTTTTTCTTACTTTGGTTGATGATTTCTCCCGGGCTACTTGGACTATTTTGTTATCTGATAAGACTCAGGTTTTTGAGAAGTTTGTTGCATTTTATAAACTGATACAGACTCAGTTTGATAAAAAAATCAAAGTTATAAGAAGTGATAATGGTAGTGAGTTTATAAATAAGAAAATGGCAGATTTTTTGTGTAATATGGGTGTGGTTCATCAGAAATCATGTGTGTATACTCCTCAACAGAATGGTATTGTGGAGAGAAAGCACAAGCATTTGTTGCAGGTTGCTAGGGCTTTGATTTTTCAGTCAGGATTGCCAATCAAGTTCTGGTCTGATAGTGTTTTGACAGCAACCTTCATTATCAATAGACTTCCATCAGCTATTTTGGGATGGAAATCTCCATATGAGCTTCTTTATGGTAAACAACCAGATTTTGATAGAATGAAGAGTTTTGGCTGTTTATGTTATGCGTCTAACACGTTGCCTTTGAAGGACAAGTTTGCCCCGAGGGCTTTTAGATGTGTTTTTCTGGGATATGCAGCTGGCCAAAAGGCATATCGAGTATATGATATTGATCATGAAAAAATCCTTATTTCTAGGGATATTATTTTTTATGAGGATCAGTTTCCTTTCCTAAACCATTCTCAATCTTCTGATTGTCCTATGCCATTTCCTTTTCCAGAGCCTACTATCAATGATATTGTTTCTCCTAAAATTTCTCCCATTCAATTTCCTTCTATAGAACCAGTAATTCCTTCAAGACAAAATCTTACCATAAATAATTCACCACCTTCATCATCAGATATTTCGCCATCTATGATAGAACTTTCCATAAATCAACCTCACCCTCCTGTTCACCCTCCTGTTCGTTCATCATCCAGAGTTATCAAGCAGCCATGTTGGCTAAAAGATTATGTATGTACTACTATTACTGACATTAATAATTCTTTTTCTCTTGATACAGTTGTTCTTTCTCCGGAATATACAGCTTTTATGACTAATGTGAGCAAGCTCAATGAACCACATTCTTATAGAGAGGCTGTCAAGCATCCTGAGTGGTGTGCAGCCATGGAGAAAGAGTTACAAGCTTTAGAGGCTAACAATACATGGGAAATTACTACTCTGCCAGCAGGAAAACAAGCAATAGGATCTAAGTGGGTCTATAAGGTGAAGATGAATCCAGATGGGTCAGTTGAAAGATATAAGGCTCGTTTGGTTGCAAAAGGGTACAACCAAGTGGAGGGCATTGATTATTTTGATAGTTATTCCCCGGTTGCAAAACAAGTGACAGTAAGAATTGTTTTAGCGATTAGTACTGTTCGTAATTGGCCTCTTTATCAGTTAGATATTAATAATGCATTTCTACATGGTTTTCTTCATGAGGAAGTTTATTTAAAACCTCCTCAAGGTTATTCAAAGGCAAAAGAAACTGAAGTTTGCAGACTTAAGAGGTCTTTATATGGCCTAAAACAGGCTTCTCGAGAATGGAATTCAGAATTTACTGCCCAATTGATTAAATATGGTTTTGTTCAGTCAGAAAATGATCATTGTTTGTTCATTTTCAAATCTGCTGCTGTGTTTGTGGTTTTACTTGTGTATGTGGATGATGTCTTGCTCACAGGAAATTGTACAACTACAATTCAGCAGATCAAAGATTTTCTAGATGCTACATTTACTATAAAAGATTTGGGTTTTGCTAAGTATTTTTTAGGGATTGAAATTGCAAGGTCTTCGGATGGTACTTTTATCTCTNGCAGCTGGCCAAAAGGCATATCGAGTATATGATATTGATCATGAAAAAATCCTTATTTCTAGGGATATTATTTTTTATGAGGATCAGTTTCCTTTCCTAAACCATTCCCAATCTTCTGATTGTCCTATGCCATTTCCTTTTCCAGAGCCTACTATCAATGATATTAATTCTCCTAAAATTTCTTCCATCCAATCTTTTCCTTCTATAGAACCAGAAATTCCTTCAAGACAAAATCTTACCATAAATAATTCACCACCTTTATCATCAGATATTTCGCCATCTATGATAGAATTTTCCATAAATCAACCTCACCAACCTCACCCTCCTGTTCACCCTCCAGTTCGTTCATCATCCAGAGTTATCAAGCAGCCAAGTTGGCTAAAAGATTATGTATGTACTACTATTACTGACATTAATAATTCTTTTTCTCTTGATACAGTTGTTCTTTCTCCGGAATATACAGCATTTATGGCTAATGTGAGCAAGCTCAATGAACCACATTCTTATAGAGAGGCTGTCAAGCATCCTGAGTGGTGTGCAGCCATGGAGAAAGAGTTACAAGCTTTAGAGGCTAACAATACATGGGAAATTACTACTCTGCCAGCAGGAAAACAAGCAATAGGATCCAAGTGGGTCTATAAGGTGAAGATGAATCCAGATGGGTCAGTTGAAAGATATAAGGCTCGTTTGGTTGCAAAAGGGTACAACCAAGTGGAGGGCATTGATTATTTTGATAGCTATTCCCCGGTTGCAAAACAAGTAACAGTAAGAATTGTTTTAGCAATTAGTACTGTTCATAATTGGCCTCTTTATCAGTTAGATATTAATAATGCATTTCTACATGGTTTTCTTCATGAGGAAGTTTATTTAAAACCTCCTCAAGGTTATTCAAAGGCAAAAGAAACTGAAGTTTGCAGACTTAAGAGGTCTTTATATGGCCTAAAACAGGCTTCTCGAGAATGGAATTCAGAATTTACT